>PVKU01002141.1:0-245444 GCA_004027475.1 Anoura caudifer | reverse complement strand
GCTGAGAAATAAGGGTGAGATGCTGATATTCAGTGGCATGAAATGTAATGCCTCAAAGGAAGAAGCTAAAGATTTGCAGGAGCTAGAGTCCTAAAACAAACATAAGAGATCTCGCTGCTATTTTTATCACAGAATTTAAGATTGGCCCATTTGCTTTGCAAATGCAAGCTGTTAATTACTATAAAAATGGACATTTCCCCAAACCCCCAAATCAGTTTAATGCTTAGCTGTCAATCACTAAAATCCATAAACCTCCATAGACCTGATGACCAGTGACAAGCCACAAAGGGGTTGTCTAACCAACAAAAATGGTTTATAAATAAGAAATGTGTAAGAAAAATCTAGCTGCCATTTCATTTGATTAGAACTTTTGCAATTAGAATTGTCTCTTTAAAAAATTATTTAAAAATAATAATAAAGGACTGTATTTAATAATAAAAAAAATAAAGGACTGTATTTAAAGTACAGCCCTTTAGATAGATATCTAGCTTCCCAGTTCTCCCTGTCTCAAAGATCTCACACATATATCACAGTATTCCATGCAAGGCATTTCTCTTTACACCGGTATCACCTTGACCTTTTGATATTTAATTTTCAGGAATAAATCTATACACATGAAAGTGGGTAAAGGCAAAGACAATTGAAGACTGTGATAAATATATTTTCATTTATGAGCCCAAACCCCTAGCACTCACTCTTTCATATTAGATGAGGAAAATTATAAAACAGTACTTTAGAGCTACACATTTCTTAAAAATAATTCTCTTTGACTTTCAGAAATGTAAACTAAAGCTTGTGATACCTTTCACCCCAGATCTTAAAAAAACTTGAATTACGGAGATTATGTTTAGAACCTTTCTCCTCAATTGCCCTGTATGTTCCTGATATCTTAAGTAATAATCTCTGAGACAGGGGTTCTATTTATAGCACTTCAAACAAACACTTTGATATTGATAAATACGGACAAGCCCTATATAACTAGAGCTCACCACAGTAGTAGTAGGAATTTAATATGGAAGCCATAAAAATAATGCCTGGATCACTTCAGGCCTTATGGTAGTTCTTTGTGCAAATCCTGCCCCCATTTGGTTAATTGTTTACATTCAGTTCTTATTGTTAACATTAAATCCCTGCCACTCAACAATAATCAAAAACTTGGTAGAGATGAGCAATATTTACTGTTCTCAGGTAAATGCAATTACTCAATCAAGTCCCAAGTAATACATCCATCTGGTTAAAGCTAGTTTAATAGAGTAGCAAATCTAGACCCAACTGCAAGTGGTCAGGTTTACCAAACTGAACACTGAATTGCCCATGTTGAAGTCATTGTGGAATTTCCTTAGAAGCAGTTCTTTGATATTTGGTTCTATTTTGTTCTAGTCAAATTTGGTCTTCTACAGAAGTTAGTGATGAACAACTGGGTATGATTCTCAGTGCTAGGATTGTGCTTCTTATTTGTGTTTTCTACTTTGAAAGAATATCATGAAATGGAGATTTCCCCTGTGAGTAGAGGGCTTAAATAAGCCAAATTTGTGGCCCATTTCTAGAAGGATGTCTTCACAATGTACTACTGTTGCTATAGACTTTTCAGATAGCTCACCAGTCTTTTTTCCCTTTGCTTCAATTTCCTCACATAGTTTACTTTTTAAAAGATTTTATTTATTTACTTTTTTAGAGAAAGAGGGTAAGGGATGGAGAAAGAGAGAGAAAGAAACATCAAGATACATGGTTCTTGATGTATCTGGGGGTGTGAGAGATACATGGTTGCCTCCTGCACACCCCCAACTGGGGACCTGGCCCACAAGGCAGGCATATGCCCTGACAGGGAATCAAACTGGCAACCCTTTGGTTTGCAGGCCGGCACTCAATCCACTGAGCCACACCAGCCAGGGCGGATCTCCTCACACAGTTTAGTTCACCATGTCTTACTATATGCTTTACACTATAAGCTTATTATATTTTATTATAAACTGCCTTGGATCCTTTTAAGAATAAGTTCATAAATAAATTTAAAAATGAATAAAATACTTGCCTCCCCAAACTCTGCATACTGACTCTTGTTCAAGGTTATTTTGAATAAAATGCTGAATTTGCATTTCATATAAATGCAGTGCTATGCTTGAGATGTAGAGGAGAAAACGTATTAAGTGAGTCACAAATTGCTTTTCAGTGTTGAAGACATTTTTATGAAATTTAAAAAAAGCACATCATTGTTTCTATTCAGATCCATTTCCTAGGGAAATGAATAATCAAGAAGTGACAATTTGTTAAAAATCATAAACATAAGGCAGTAAGTACACAGAAATAAAATAGCCAATCCTAGAAATAAGGTGCCTTGTCTCCAGAATAAGTCATAGAATTTGGGTGGAGAAGTGAGAGATTCTGGGAACAATTTTGTTACAGACTTCTTAAAATATTGGAAATTTTTAGTTTCCTTCATAACCTGTCCTACTTTAAAAACTGTATATTAAATTACAAGTAAGTACTTTTTAAAAAGTATCAAACATGGTTTTCACTTATTTATTCTTATAAATATCTTTTCCCTATCATAAATTATTCCTAGATTTTATTAAGAGTAAAAGGATGAAAATTAAATTTGCTATAATATTCTGTTCATGATTTTTGATAGTATAACATTGAAACAATTTTTACTATAAAGAGAATATGACAAATAGACTTTAATAAGTCACAATTTCCTTTTGATTCATTAATACTGTTTTGCTATTCCCTGTTGACTTAATTGAAACTAAAATAATTTTCTATGTTATAATTCTCAAGCTCTCTAACTGCATTTATAAAATTTACTCCATGACTATTTATCTCTTTTGCATCTGTTTACATCTCTATTTTTTTCCCAGAATTTTTATAATATATATATGACTTCAAGTCTGAGGAAACAAACTTAAAAAGATATTTAAAGCAAATTGATTAGTACTATAGCTAGTAGTTTTGCTCTAAAAAGCCTTGTCCAAGTGGTTAAGTTGTTAAAATCTTACAATCATTTTTAGGATCTATAAATAGTGAGAAAAATGGATATCACAAGTATTCACATTTACATCTGAAACCTGTAGGGCGGTCTCTACCTAACAAATGTGTCCAGGAGGAGATTCAAGATGGCAGCAGAATGGTAGTTAAACTCACTTCCTCCCAGGACCAAATCAGAATTACAACTAAATTACAGAACAATTAACCTGAATAAACCAGCTGAAGACTAGCTGAATGGAAGTCTTATAACCAAGGGTTTATAGAAGAAGCCACATCAAGACTAGATGGAGAGCAGAGATGCAACTGGGCTTACCCCAAACCCACACCGTGCTGCTGAGAATCCGGAGGGATATCTCAGCAGCAAAGGTCTCTCTGGGGAGCAAGTGGATTCATCCCCAGGCTGGGCTCCCCATCCCAGAGTGCCAAAGCCAGGAAGAAGAACAGAAATAACATCGGCTGTGAAAATTAGCAGGGATTCCATCTACAACAGAAAGATGGAAGCCTTCTAAAAACCCAAGTACCCTCTTAAAAAACCAATACACCAAATCTCCTTCTCAGCACTTACCCTGGGATCCAGCAGAGGGAAGGCAGGTTAGAAGGCTGTGTGGCTTTGAGGAAAGGCTAAAGAAACAGCCACTAAAGACCCTGCAGTGAGTCCCTCACCCACACTACCCACAGATGTGATCTTTCTTGGGTCAACACTCCATTCATAAGGCATCAGCCTGAGGCAACGTACTAGCCTCATCCTCCCGACTCCCTGTGGCCCAGCCTTGCCAGGGGAAGTCTGTTGGTTGCTGCCAGCCTGGGCCCATGGTGCAGACTTTCCTGGAGGGCTCTCAAGGATTCTAGGTAGATTCAGGGTGTCAGAGAGAAACATGGAAACACTGGGTTGTGTAGATCTAGGGCAAGGACCACTTCTCCCACCATGGGAAATCCACCAGCTCAATACTCTTAACTCCCATCCTACCATTTTATATGAAACTTTTATATGTAAAAAGTTTTTTTTTTAAGTTCTAAATAGAAAACATGCTTCCACATTTCATTAGCATTTAATTTGGTCTTGATGTATGTATTTTTTTCCATTTCCTTAGAGGCATTTAAACTCTAGGGTTAAGTACCTTCAAATAGCTATGATCTCAAATTTTAATAAAATATATATTTTAGTAGAGAAAAAAAGGCTGTTATAACTCCTTTTCTACTCAACAAGTGTAACATTTTCAGAAAACTTCAGAAGATGCTCACATGGTCCTATTTTTAAAAAGATTCTATTATTTTCTGTAGCCACAGGTCTCCAATGAGTTCATTTTTGAACAAAAATGGGGGTGAGAGGTTCTAAATATTGCAGTTATACAAAGTTCTTATTTCTAAAGGAGGAAATAAATTTGATAAACTAGCAATCCACTTGAGCAAACTTGTATAAAGTACCTGCTTTGTGCTAGGCATAGTTCTAAGGCTCACAAAGATACAAGAGTACATGAAGTATCATAGTCCCTGATATGGCATTCATTAAACTATCCTCACTATTTTTGTTTTTATACATGTTTGAGGGTTATAATAGTAAAAAACATTTATTGATACCAAGATTCCAATATTATATGACTAGAAGAGAAGTTATAGATGAGATATCTATCTGTAATATATAATTACATATTATATAAGTATATAATACTGCTGGATATGGATCTTCCTGAAAATGGTGGGATAGGAGGAGAAAACAGAGTGGTTTGGGGATAAAGATCATATTGAAAAGGGGTTTCAATGTGGGACACGGTGAGATAACCACGGATCTTCAAGCGTAAAATATCTTGAATGTAGCTGGTTATCCCTTTCCAAACTGAGACATCTGAATGATAATATCCTCAACTCCAGTCACTTTATGAAGAGAGTTAGATTGCTCCAAGCAGGTCTGGCTTTAAGTAATAGGTCATAGAAATTACCTATTGAGTTCCTACTGGTCACTGGCCAAATGAGTTCCTAATATTAGAGACATCAACTCATAGAAAGAAAAAGAAAGAGCAAGGAGGGGAGGGGAGGAAAGAGACAGACAAGGCAAAACAAGATGAGAAAGGAGAACCTGCTGGGGCAGCCATGTTCTAGTGACTGAGTTAGAGATGCTGAGAGATGGAATGAAACCTCCTTGACACTCAGCCTCTGTCCGAGACTTGCCTAATGTTACACGTCTTTTCAAAAAGAAAAGTTCCATTAAGATTTTCTGACATGAGATTCTTTATCTCCCTAAAATCTAAAGCACTCAGTGGAATGATTCCTTATGATCTGGTTGAACCTCACTCACCAAGAGAAAAATTCACCTATGAGACCGCAGATACCAACTACCTGTACTAATCAAAGATGAACACATTGGCCCTCAGTTTTTCTAGGGAAGTGACATTCCTATTTATTACTCATCTCTTTCAGTTTTCATGAAAAGCATTAAGACCACCTGTCCAGCATTGGCACCTACAAAAAACTGACACACTGAAAATGAATACCATCAGGTTAAAATATTCACAGATTTCTGAAAAAGCAGAAAAAAAGATTCAGGATGAACTTCGACTTGCCTTTTGGTAGTCCTCTCCTTAGTGCTATTAGTAGACAAAATTTATGCAGCCTTTTCCCCACCCAAATAAATGAGCAGTTGGATTCAGAAAGAGTAAATGGGGCACTTGTCTCTTTTAGATTTTGAAAATTAATTAATAATACATAGCATTTCTCTAATGAAAACTGTGCCCATTTTTCTTAAAACACTCAATTTACATAAAGCAATATGTCCCCCGCTTTTCAGAAATAAATTTACTACATCCCTGATGTTGATTTATCACAAACTACCACCAGCAAATGTCATGGCTGTGTATGTAAATTGCACGTGCATATGTCACTTTAGATAGAAATTCTTCAAGTCACTCCAGCCAGAACTTGACTCCATAAATAGTCAGAGAACTTGGAGAAAAACCAGATCTTCAGTGGTTTGAGAAGAGGTTTAAAATGTCACTTTTTATGACTGTCTTCCTCAAAATTTATTGCCATGCCCATTTTAATTATAACACTGAAAGAACGGTCTGTTGCTTCTGCTACTTGCAATCAGCTACTCAGTTCTGTGATAATAATAACTACCAATTATTTAGGGTTTTTGCCAGGCTTTCAGCTCATACTGAACATGCAGTATCTCGTAATGCTCACAATAACCCTATGATGTTGTTATGCGCAAGGAAACTGAGGCAGAGACCTTATGTAACTTGCCCAGCATCATGCAGCAGTAAACAGTGGAACTGGGGGGTTTGGCTCCGGACCCTTTTTAAACAGCATGCTGTTCTTCACTACCTGTCCACACTTGTTGATTTAAATATAGATTCCTCAGTTTATTACTCAAAAAACTCTTCATGCTTCAACTTAATTGATCCTTCCAGATTTATCTAATATTTCAAGACTTCACACAGATCCCAGACTCAGGACAACATGGGACTGGCCATTTCCCCATACATTCTGAATTTTCTCCACTTCACTATTTTACCAATAGTATTTCAATATAAAATGTAGCCACTTATTAGAACAAAGAAGGAACTGAAACCATTTTAAAATATATAGATAAGTAATGATTATAAAGGCTAATATTTATTGATTGATTACTATGTGCCAAAAAACTGTGTTAACCCATTTATATAACTGTATCATGAGCAAAATTATGTATAATAGTATGTGTAACATGAAGGTATTGCTACCCTGATGTTACAGGTGAGGAAGCCAAGTCTTAGGGAAGTTAAGTATCTTGTCTAAAACAACTTAACTAATAAGGGGTAGAGTCACAACCCAAATTCCAACTCTCTGACTCCAAAGAGCAAGCTGTTAATCATACATTCTAGGCTTTATTTATTCCAAATTCTAGTTAGCATTATAGTTGTTTGAGAGTAAGTTTTATATCTATCTCCCAGTTATAACTGTATACTTCTTGGAAAAAGGCTAGATTTTGCATTTCTAAATATCCCCCACACACTAACGCACACACAGTTTTGAGCATAGAGTTGGTGGCAGTGATGTAAGTAAAGGCAAAGTATTCTAAAGTAAAATGTCAATTTCAAGGCTTCTGGAAGAAGCACCCTTCCCCGCTACCTACTTAAAGGTGCACTACTTTTGCCTGTGGGTAGATTGACAGGAAGCTGGCTTGACAGAAAGAGCCAGTGTGTGGCAGGTCCTCTTCTGCACAGCTCTTACAGCTCTGCCTGATCCCAGGTGGAAATGGCTCACACTCCCTCACCTTGCCCTGAAGGCAGCGTGGAAAGTGTGGTTTGTGAACATATTGGAACTAACGTTAATTCTCAAAGATCATAAAACCCCAAGAGACTATACAATTAGGTAAAAATTTTTAAAGGAGCATATTTCCTGGAGATTTCTTATATTCCCACTTACACTGCCAGCAGTCAGTGTGAGAAATATGTATTTAAATTAAAGAGAACTATTAAAACACACCAGAGTCAGAAGATATTAATAAATCTGATTTGGGTTCTTAAATGGACAAACACTCAAGTCAGCAAAATTTGAGACCTCTTCTAGTTTTTTCTGACCCATTTGGTTACATGCTGCTTTGGGGAACAATATCAGTGCCTGTGGTATCATAGAGAACTACCCACCATGGTATATGGAAAGAACACCAGGTTCAAAGTCAGCAGGTATGGATTCCAGGTCAGATCAGAATGCCACTTTGGAAATTGTAGTTTGTAATAAAACTGTACATAAGCACAGTTTTTTGGTTGGTAAAGTTGTGTCTCACATTGTACATATTAACAATTTTGAATTTGCTATACAAGCACACTGGAATTAAGCAATTAAGCATGTAAATGGCAGATAGTTGAAACAGGTTCCTCACTATTAGAGACAGAGTTTACAGATAAGCAAGGGGAGAAAGCTAGAACAATCCACACTAACTGTATGATTTTTATATATACTGTAGACTCTTTATATTGTGTGTATATATATAAAAATATATGAGTATACATACATATGAGTAAACACACATATACGTTCTTGCTCTGTCAAATGAGAGACTAGAAGCAATGCCACCCCAGTAGCAGTGACCATACCTAGCACCCAGATCTTTATTTCTAATCCCATTATTCAATAAAAGAAATTAGGGTTCCTTGGAGAAATGGTTGATCCTAGAAGTGGGGCAGAAAAATAAGCCTGGAGGAGGCTCTTGTAGTAACAGAAAATAATGAGATACTTAAAAAAAAAAAAGAACAAAATCAACAAACCCACAATGATGGTGTTCTGTCAAAGGAATGCAATATACAACTGAAAGAGTTCCTAATGGCCAAAGCTGGAACAATTTGAGTAACAAAATAGTTATAAGGCAAAGCTGCAATATAATTCAAAGTATAAAATAAATGTCCATGACATAAGTGACCATTGAGTAACAAAATAAATGGAAAGAGACAAAACTCCATTGCAAAAGAATTCCAAATAATTTATATAGATATTCTGCCCTTAAAGAGGAGCATAACTCCCATTCCTCAGTGTGGGCTGTACATAGTGACTCCTTTCAAAGTAGCAGAGTGTAGAAGAGGATAAAAGAGTAACTTAACATGAAAAAACCTGGCAACCACTACCTCAGCCAACTGATCAAGGTGAACATCAATAGTGGTAAGTCATGCTGATGCTGTGATATGACACGATAAAAATGGCACTTCACCTCTGTGTTTTTTCTCTCAAAAGCCCACAGCCCTAGCCTAGTCATGAAAAAAAAAAAAAAATCAGCCAGAGGTGCCTAAGGACATAAGAAAACTAAATGTAATATGATATCCTGGACGGGATCATAGAATAGTAAAAGGACACTTGGTAACAATGAAAGGAATCTGAAAAAATTATGGACTTTTGGTAATAAAAATGTATGAATATTGGCTGTCTAAAATTATTATAGTGTCTGGTAAGATTTAAAATACATACAGAATTAAAATATATGACAATCGCAACATATTAGTTGGGAAGTTGCTAAATGCATTATTGGGTGATATAATTGTCTATGGTCTGTATTATTTATTCAATAATAATGATAAACAATTTTATTATGGTGAAATGCTTATCATTTTCCATACTAAAAAAGAAACACTTCGTTTTTTTATAGATAAGACTAATAAGACCTCTGTGAAATAGAACGTCAGCGTGTGGCCCCTAGATATGTAAGGGGTTCCTGGTCCTGGAAGTCCAAGCAATAAATCTTGCTTTAATATCTCAATACTTACACTAACAAGCTTACAAAACATAAAATGCCTGCAAAAACAACATTCCCTTTAAAAAAAAAAAAACTCTTCAAGTTTCAAGTTCTGCTTCGGAATCTCTATAACTTTCAGTTTTCAAACAACTTTTAGAGAGTGTAGGGAAAGTGGAGTGCACTTGTACACTGTTTCCCCAAAGAGCGGAATGCAAGTCTTAAATTCGGAACTGCAATGCGGTTGCCATATCGTATCACAGAACTGGCAGCAGTTAAATGAAGCAAGGCATTAAAATGAGATTTTCTTTTTAACATTTCATAGAACACAGGGATTTGTGGAGTTCTGTTTTTTTCTGGGGCATAAGGATTGAATGTAATATTTCAATCATACCTGAAAGAACATGAGTTAATATTTCACAGCTACTTAATCCACTCATACAGAAACAGTAAGGCAAATGTTTAAATATTTATGCTTCATAGGCAAAACATGGCACCTTGAATTATTGTATTGTGCTCTCTTAAGCCATTGATTTACAATTTATTTCAGATCAGGTACCAGAAAATCACTGCCTTCACCAGGGGAGCACTAGCAATAAAGTCTTTATATTCAAAATTCTCTCATTTTTATTTACATATAAGCCTAATTTGCCTATTGAATAAAATTAAAATACTCACCAATGTTGGTGATTAAGGAAAAAATTGACATTGTGCCTTTAATTGATGGATCTGATTGCAATTTCCCATCATGTGTAAAATTCAAAGGCTCTTACGAGAAGAGTGATTCTGTGTGATAGCCTGTTATTCCCAGACATGATGAGTGCCTTCAATATAAACTTTCCACCTCAACCATAATACAAATTGTATGTTGGGTTTTCAACCAACCCATCTTACAACACTTCTAAAAAGTGTTTTGAGAGCATGAATAAGGTCACAGAGGAATCACATTAGTTGGAATGCTTTTTGCTCATTTAGTGCCCTTCTTTCCACTATCACTATCCCCACACTATTGAAGCAGAAAATCAGGTACAGACAAAACCTTAGACCTTTCAGAGTGAATTTAAGAGTGAGGGAGTGGAGCTTCAGAGATACATTTCCTCTTTTATCATCTCACTAGCCTAAACAATCTAGTAGCACAAAGGGACATTTTCAAACCATCAAGTACCCCTTGATATGAAACACTGACAAGGACACATCACCTCTCTGCTATCTTCCCCAATAATGTATAATCTCAATCTAATCATAAGAAAAATCAGACAAACCCAAATTGAAAGGTGTCAGTCAAAATAACTGGCCAATTCTTATCAAAAGTGTTGAGGTCCCGAAAGGCAAGGTGATACTAAGGCACTGTCACGGACAGTAGGGTAACACGAAGATGTGACTTGACATTTTTCTATTAAGACTTAAAAAAAATTAGACTCTCAGACTTTTGAGGTGATTGTATAATTCTAGGTAAACCATTACCCAAATGAATTATTTACAAAGCTGCAGGAAACTGTGACCTCTGGTGCACTAATCTTTTTGATATCCTCATCTCCTAGAGGGCTGTTTCGTGTCCCTTCTGCTTCCCTTTTGCAGGTGTTCTGGGATTTCTTTGGCTACAGCTGCTCATTCACCTCAAAAGGCAGCCCAGTAGCAGAAGAGAGGCAAAGGATAGGAAGGAAAGATCCCAGAAAGATCCAGTCAACAGGTCTCTCTGAGTCCCTAGTGCCTGACCCCAGCTTCCAAATCAGTGAAGACAGACTAGGCAGTGACTAAAGAGAACTGAAGACAATGAATACATATACACATACACATACATATACATATACATATACATGCATATATATGTATTATTTTATAAACAGAGCCTAAAACTTAATAATGTCTGTCACTCACCAAAGGCCTTCCCCAACCCTTTAGACGCAACTTATGAGAAAATCTGTTTTGCAATTTCAAACACACACATGGATTTTTGCTGTTGTTGTTATTGTTGCTTTTAAGTACTGTTACTATAATCAGACCACAAAATCATCTGCTGGATCCATTATGGTGGCCAAGTAAGTGGGAGTTACAATCCCCTCCTCTCAGGACCAAATTGGAATTACCACTTAGAACAACAAAATTAAACTATAGAACAACCAACTGAGGACTAGCAGAATAGAAGTCTTACAACCAAAGATTTACAGGAGAAGCCACATCAACACTGGTAAGAAGGGTGGAATGCAGAAAGGGCTGGTCCTGCATCCACCTGCAGGGGCTGTGAATCCAAAGGGATATTTCAGCTGTAAAGGTTCCCCCTGAGGAGCGTTGGGTCTCAACCTCAGGCTCCGCTCCCCATCCCAGAGTACCAGAGTCAAAAGGAGGAGCCCACACAACATCTAGTTGTGAAAATCAATAGGGATTCTGACTGTCAGGGAGAGACAGGAATCTACTAGAAACCCAGGCACACTCTTAAAGGGGCAGCAAAAAAATCTATTTGGCAGCCAGTCACCCTGATTTCCGGCAGAGGGAAGGTGGCTCAAAGGTTTTGTGGCTTCAGGGAGAATGCAAAAGGTACAGCCTCCAAGGTCCCTCACCAACACCACCCACAGAAGCCATCTTTCCTGGGTTGAGCACTATTCTGCATGTGGCATCAGCCTAAGGGAATGCACTAGCCCCACCCCCCAAACTCCCCATGTCCTTGCCCTGCCAAGCTCTAGACCTGTGGAGAAGCCTCCTGGCTGCCACCAGCCTGGACCCATAGTGCAGACTTTCATGGAAGGCTCTTGAAGAGGTCTGAGCAGACTCAGAGGAGTGTAAAAAAACTGAGTTGTGTAGCTCTCAGACAAGGGCCATTTTTAACACTGAAACAGATTATTAATTCAAAATTGTAAATAATTAGACTCAGCCTCCTCCTTATAAAATAAAAAGTTAACTCTAAAGTTCCTTTACATCCGTAAGGCTTCTAATATTATCTTGTACCAAAACTGGAAACTAATTTATATTCTAATTTGACTGATGACATTCTAATTGAGGCAAATAAAATAAATAGTAAAGTGATCAAAAATCAAACTTTACACTATAAATGTGTTTATTTAAATTAGATAGTTCTGCTATTGAGTTGGTGAAAGTCATCAATATTTGAACTCGGAATAAAGCAGACAATTTAATCTGTATAACAAGGAAATCACAATATATGATCTTAATATAAAGTCTAAGATGTCTGCAAATAGTGAAAAAAGAGACAGAAAATGACAGCTTAATTAGTTACTCATTGCCTGACATTTTACTATACAAATAAAAGCTCTAATATTATTGAAGATAATATCATAATTCTGAGTAAAAGGTGGAAATGAGGAGATCTAAAAGCACTGATGGAGAATTGAGTGTTTATTAGAAAGATGACGAAGTTATTTCAAATACTCTCTTCTACAGTTCTGAAATAACACAGCAAGAAGCTACTAGTTTAAAGGTACTGGAATCTGCCCTGTGAAAAATAATATACCACAGTTCTTAACCTCAGGAATTTACCATTATGAAATAATTTTACAAATATGAAAGTTTACAAACATGAAAGATAAAGCAGAAACAAATCATTTCAATCGAAGTCATAATGCATTAGATATGCTAATAAAACTCCTAAATGGAAAACACAGCACATAGGAGAAAGGAATTAAATGAGTTTAGATATATAACAAAAAATTTCAGACAAGTGATAGCATTTAAATTGGGCTTGAACAGAAAACCAACAGGCAAAAATGAACACAGAAGGGCTTTCAGAGTGGGAGGCCATCTAAGCAAGTTTATGGTAATAGAAGAGCTCAGGGCAAACCCTGCAACATCCCAACATCTCTCTCCAAATATTTCTTAGTAAAGAGCCAATGTGAAATGTTTATATCATTTTCTTTTTATTGAAAATGAAAAAAAATCTTCCCCCCCCCTTGAAATATAGATCTGAGAGATTCCAAAATCACTCCAGGTAAGTGGAAGTATATAACAAAATATATTAAGGAAAATGAAATACTATTATATAAACACTTAAGTTTCTCATTAAGTCACATCACCTGGCAAACATGTTAGTACATAATAAATACTCCATAACAATTTCTTTGAAAATAAATTAATAGAATTTCCTTCCACTGGATCATAAATATAAATATACGGAAGTAAAAAAAAAGATTATCACTTTAGGTATCAGACACATACATAATTCAATTAATCTTTCATGAGGACAGAATGATAGATTGAAAGGGAAAAGGGGTCAAAAAACCCACAAGCTGCAACTGAGAAAACCATTACCTAAAACTTTCATAGGTGGAAGAAAAATAGGTATGTCAGTAACAAACATGTACATTATGACATTCCATTATCAACATTTCTTATGTCTAAAAGATGTGACAGGTAGTGGAATGAGAAAAGAGTCTGAATTTTGCCTATTGAATATGCTTTCAGGAGTCAGCTACAGGCAAATAGAGGGCTATTTTCAGGGAAGGATTAATTAGAATAAGAAATTTAAAATAAATGAAAAAATATAAAAGGTCTACACATGTTCCTCCTAAATGAGTTATAATGTTGTAGACAACTTACAAGTAAGTTCTTGAGTGAAGCCCTGGAATCACTTATTTCATATCATGATGATGCATAATCACAGAAATAAGACATCAAGTGCATTTATCAAATGTTATCTTCAAAGATAACTAAAAATTTACAGCACCCATACACATTTCACAGATAAATGAAGTTCCCACTTATTATAAGTATCACCATTTAAAATGACTAGATTTGATCAAATACAGAGTAATAATAATGAAGCTCTTTCTCTCCCTGTTCAGCAGACATCACAGGCTGAGCCCTTTCATCAAATCATCATTTGACAGTGAGCTACTTGGTGGCCTGTCTACAACCAGTCCCAACATTAGAGCCACATGGTTTGATGCACAGCTGTTCCACTACTGCTTCTGTATTTTAAATTAAGCTACACAAAGTCAGCTGAAGCACAAGCAATTGAAGCTTGTCAAGGTTACCTCCACTGATTGCCTTGTAACCCAGACTAGTCAGTTTCTCAGCACTTCAGGTTTTCAACTGTTAAAATGAGAGTTAAATATTCTTTCTTCATATCCCTTGAAGAAATGGAGGGAATCATGGGGATAATTTAATTAAAGTGGTTTAACTTGCAGGAAATCAAGTACATTTAAACTGATTATTCATACCAAAGTTCAGGCCATTGCCAATGTGTTTAAATAAAAAAGGACAAATGACTATGTTTCTTCTATTCTAGATGAGTTCAAGGCACCTAATTTCATGTCAACTGGTTACTTGCTCAACAGCATTGTCGTTTTTGTATAACACCAAATACAAGAGATGTTCGCTTCAGAAATAATTTCAAATTGATGAATTGAGTCAAACACACCATCAGAATTCTGGCTCAAGATCACACCACTTCTGAAAGCTCCTAATCTGTGAATATCATCATCTCGACTATCTGAAGTACCCTACCTAATGAAACAGGATGTGATTGTAAGCAAGTAACACTTTGAAGCATTTTCTACCTTGAATCTTTGAGCAAAATATTCTCTCTAGATTGAAAGACCAGACTATTTCTTGGTTTCTTGTGGTTAAATTCATACACAAAATACAAATGTCTGAAGAGTTTTTCCACATTTTATAAGGGAACAATTCTACACTTCTGTTAAACGTGGGCAAAACATCCCATCTGATATGAAGCTACTTAGGATGCATGCTGTATGCTTTATTGAAGTCTACATGGTGCTGTCCATATGTTGATATAGGGCACTTGATATGTAGTTAGTTGAATTGAGATGTGCTGTACAGATAAAATACACACCAGATTCCAAAGACTTACAATTTTAAAAAATGTAAAATTTCTCAGTAATTTTCATATTGACCCAATATTAAATGATAATATTTTGAGCATATGCGATTAAATAAAATATATTATCACATTAATTTCACTGGTTTAATTTTAATGTTGCCATGAGCAAATTTAAAATTACATATGTGTCTCACCTTATACTTCTATTGGAAAATGCTGGTCTAGACTGTCAAAAAATCCAGTGTGCAAATAATCTTTCCTGAAAAAGGGTGATACATGTACAGGATTTGCAACAACTATTAAATTTTACGAGAAAACAAATATAAAGAATAGGAAACAATCTGCTGGTAATTACATTGTATTATGAAATATAAGGAGCATCATATATTCCACTCTGATTTAAGGAAAGAACTTGGGAAATTATGCCAGATAAACAAAAATACATGAAAACAAGTAGAGTAACCTCATGTTATTATACCACACATAACCACAAGCTGGAGTACCAACTCATATAAGAATCTATACAGTGACTATTTTTACTGCATTATAAAAGTAGTATTTGGATTTTATAGCTTTTATATATCATTTTTACTGGAGACTACTATGCTTTTTAAATTTCCTATATATTATTTAGTTGAAAGGGTTTTCAAGAACTATTTAATCATGATTTTAATTTTGCTTTTTATATGTCATCCACAAACTGGTAATTTTGCTAACTTTGAAAAATGCTGCATTAGTGCACATGGATAATACAGAACTACACACTGAAATTTTTCATACAAAATGTAGAGCTATATTTTAGATTAAAGAAAGAACATCTTACACCAATGTTAAGAAGTTACTAAAGCACTTATAAAATCACAACACTTTCCTCTAATTATTCTACTAATCAAATTTATTTCTAAGGAATGTTTAAAATTCTTTAACTCTTCAGACTTCTTTTGAACATGCTGTTAACAATGGCACATTGAAGTGAAATTTAAAAATTAATCAACATGGTGTGAAGCAGTGGCAATCTCTCCCCCAAAGCACTGATGATCCGATGACAACATGGGCTTAGAATATCTCCTATCTAAAGATTTCCCTTGTTTCTAAATCCATGTCTCAAAAAGTAAATCATTTTTATTGAAAAAAATTTCCCCAGTCTAAAGATCCAAATCCTTCAGTTCTTTTAACTACATTCCATAAATAACCTCTTTCTCTATCTCTATTTTTCTCCCTAACTCTACTCCCTTTCGCTTGCTCCTGATCTCACTTTAGCTCTCATTGTCACAATCGAAAACAGCTCCTTTATATATTTCACTGGCCCATTCAATGTCTGCTAGTATTCTTTCAAAATGTGTAATACTCACTTCTCTCTACCTAACTTCCTGTAACATAAAACTTGCTTCCTAGGAATGTTTCATCCACTATTCAGATAACATAAAATGTCAGATGACGTACTGCTACACTTTCTTAAATAGCCCTTCAATTCTTCATAATTACCACATTATCGGTTAGTTAACAAGGAATCATAGAGTAAGGGCAATGCCCATGGTTGAAGGCTTTTATTTATGTGCCAGAATTCACAATTATAATGCTGAGAAATATACAGTGTATTGTAATGAGTGCACTATTGGGAGCACACTGCCGGGGTTCACATCCCGGCTCCACCATTTGTTAGTTGTGTGACCTTAGGCCTATTACTTCTTCACCTCTATTTCTTTATCTTTAAAATGATGTCAATATAATACTTATCTCTTATTGTGAAGATTAAATGGGGAATAACATCAAAAATGCTCAGAGAATACCTGGCACATCAGAGACAAGCAACAGGTCACAATCTGCATAGGAATGTTCAAAATTCCAACATTGAAAGAAAGAACAATTAAATTCCAAGGTAACTCTGATCTTCAAAGCTCTTAAACAATTTTGTGACTCAGAAGTAGACGGAAGACAACAGGAGAATCATAAAAACTCATCTTTAAAAGCAAAACAATAAAATATCTACAATTTTTGCAAATTTGGATTGAATTGTCACATATACACAAGACACTGGAATTTACACCCCTCATTTCTAAGTTGTTAAATAAAAATCTTTTCTCTAATTTCCTACAATTACTAGAGAAAGGCCAAACTTTTGCCTGTTCTCAATTAAGATGTTTATGATTCATCATAAAAATGTATATCACATACCCTAGATTTATATCATCTTGGTATATTATGAAGGCATAAAACCCTACCATGCTCAGATTGGCATTATTTCTTTTTCCATTTATTCTGAGCAGCAAAACTCATTTTCTCAGTAAAGAAAGTTTAGTGAAGCAATGAGGCATCAGTCCCTATGGGAAAACACAAGGTTTTCTCGTGAGATTTCTTCAGAATGCAAATAGAATTTGTGTAAAGAAAACCTACACAATTAATTAAATGAATAATGTGGCAGACATGTTAAAGATCAAAAAGATACAGCATTGATTGTCTCTAAGAGTAAACGTCAAACAAAGTTTGGTCACTTTAGCATCATCATGTTTGGGATGTAACTTGAACACTGAAACCACTGAGCCTTATATAACTGTTTGGTAGTAGCTGAAGGGTGGAATATGATCTCTACTTCTCTCTCTATCCTCCCTTATCACTCCTTAGAAAGGAGAAGATACTACTTGGGCCTAATTCCAGGACACCTAATGGACCGTGTATGTGAGTGTATGGGAAAATGGCACAAAGTGCATGTATGAGGTGCTGCAATTAGGCATTTTCCCACCTGAGCAGCAGAAGGGATGAGGGGAGGTGCCCCCTCAGGACAGGACAGGCTTTTTGATCAAACTTGTTCCTGTATGAACAGGAGTGCTCAGGTATCCAGACCCTTGGAGCTTGGCTATTGATCTACATATAATGGGGAAAGAAAGTCCTTAGATCTTGAGCTTTAACTTCATGCTTTTGGCCCCATTTACCAGTTACCTTTGGGTGGGAGTTTAGGGCATGTAGTCAAGTAAAGTTAAATGCTCTTTGTCTTCCCATTTGGCCTCTGTATATATATTCAGTCCCTGGGACTACCTGGAGAGACAGTTATCTAGGCCAGCAATTGTCAACCTTTCTTCTAATAGCACACATATACTAATTACTAAAACTGTGTGGCATACCAGATAATATACTATATTTTTTGCTGATCTGGTAAAAAATATGTATAATTTTGATTCATTCACAACAGACGGCTATTGTGCTGGCTGTTGTAATTTTTTTTTTTTTATTATTTCACAGTATAAGAGAAAAGAGGTCAGTGCTCCTAACTAAATAGTCAGGTATTGCAATTCTTGTGGTATGTCAGTTGAAAATCACTAATCTAGGTCAAGGTGAGAGTTGAGCATTTCTGGGTACCTTAGCTTTAACAACATTTAAAAACACCTCAATATCAATCCTACTTAAAACCATAGAAACACTGGAAAAACAAGAAGAAAAAAAATAGTACATTCTCTTTCCCTTTTTTAATCTTTAACATCTGCTATGATATGCACAGGGAGACCATACTTGCAGAACTCTTCACTACTTGTATGGCAATCACCAGATTTTTTTTATTTTGTTGTTGGTTTGTGAGGGGTATGTCTTTTGCGGGGTAAGGGGTGGACACTCAGTTGTGTTCCATGAATGATATGGGATATAAAGATTATAGGAACCTTCAGAGATTATAAGATACAGAAATTTGAGAATCATTACTCTACAGCTATAAAACTAGACCTCTGTAAGCTGGATACAATAAGAAATCATCAGATCCAAATTTATTATGTTACTGGAAATGAAGAAGATATCTATTGCAATGTCCCAGTTAAAGAAAATACATGTATTCTTAAAATCTCATGTAAACACTTCAGTAACATTTGGAAAAATAAGATAAAATTAAAATTAAAAATGGTCATTTTAGTATACTTGTTTCTTAAAGCATATTCAGTTTCAAGAGCAAGAATGAAAGAAAAGACAATGTCTTACCTGCCGTCTCGATCCCAGTCATACACCTCTACTTTGATTGTTCTGTCCATGGGAAAACATACACAAAAAGTTACTTAGTAAGATAAAAATAATATATGATTAAGAATCTAAAATTAAGTTGTAGCTTTTTTATATAAAATGGTATATACGCCTGAAGGTCTTACAAAGTAGATTGAAATTGCTTTCGCTAATTGTATTGCTATCACTGAATTTATGTCTTAACGTTAAGTTTCTAAAATCTGCATGGATTCTTCAGAGGGAGTAGGGAAAATATCTGCAAGTGACGCGCGGTTTGACACAGCTCCTTCCCCAACAGGGAGGCATCCAGCTACTTCCCGACTCTTGAAAAACTGTGTTAGAGCAGGATTTCCCACCCCGGCATGGAGCAGAACCACACGGAGAGCTTGTTAAAACATAGCTTGTTGGACCTCATGCCCAGAGTTGCTGGTTCAGGAAGCTTGGGTTGGGCCTGAAAACCTGAATTTCTACATGGCTAATTAAGTGATGCTGAACCATGTTATGAAGATGACTTTCTAAGAGAAAGAATGACTAGTTAAATTAAGTCATAATCCTATTAAATGAATAAAATGACAGTCAAGTAGCATGATACATTTTTAAATAAAAATGATAACATATCAATAACCAATAGTTCCTTCTATATTAGTTAATAGAATAAATTTCCGCTTTTCTAATATATAAATAATAAGATAAATAGATTGATTTTTTCCTTTCCATTTATTTGCTTTCCTTCTGGGGTGAATAGGGTTTTTATATTATAACCCTACAAAAACACTTTCATAAGAAAAAAAAAACTTTGATATCAAGACATTTTCAGGCACATTGTAGAAAGATCTCCACACCTACTTGTAAAACATCAGAATCTCCCTGTTCTAGATCTATAGAACTTAGATGACTCAGCAGCCACGAGAACAGTGTTGCCAAATAGCATTTTCAAGAGTTTACAGGGTTGATAATGTATCCAGCCCTAGTCTTATATTTCACCTATTTACTTATTCCAATCTAGAAAGACAATGGCAACTGAAAGCCTTGAGGCAGTGAAAATTCTGAAATGACTTTTGAATGATATATTTAAAGTTATACTAATATTCAATAGGTTTTTAGCACTTGGCATATTTTTGTTCTTGGAAACACAGTCAGTTTAGCCGATTTTAATTTGCCAAATTACTCCTCTTCCTCCAAATCACTGTAGATTTAAAGAAAAAAGTTATTTTTCAAATTCTAAATAAATCACTCATTCTTTTGTGAATACAAATTTACATCGGTGAAGAAGCCACCCTTAACTTTTTAAAAAATTGAATTAGGATCATTGCATACAAAATCTCCAGTGAATAATCAAAGCTCTCAGAAAAGAGTCCCTTGTTTCACCTGTCGTAGTCGCCATTACACAACGCTCTGACCGAGATCTTGAACGCTTGCCAAACAGGATTCAGGGTGTTTTTCACAACTTCTGTTTTATGACAAATTGTAAAACTGTAAAAAAAAATTTCTCAGTTATTTTCATGATTCAAGTATGATATATTGTTGTAGTTGTTATTCTCCCTTATCTCTTTGTGCAGAATGAATGTTGCCAATCCCTCTGTTGCTGCTATATTATTTAATAAGGGATTTCTGGTATTAAAACTTTGAAGATTAGCTCACTATAATACAAAGCAATAATATTTTGAATTGAATTTACTATAAGTGCTCTTCTGCAAATTCAGGAAGTTCTAAAGCTGCTTTGTAAACAATCTCTAAAACTTGAGATGGGATATTAATACAGTGAGAAATACCCGTGGGTCACTGAAAACATGATGGTTGGTCATCAAACCCCGAGGAAAGCCGTGCTGCGGGGGTGCTGGGGGCAAACGCTGGGTTTGAATCGGTTTGAGAAAGAGACGAGAAATTGAGACTGAGTGTATGAACAACATTTTGGGGGAGTTCAACTTTAAAAAGAAAACAAGAAATTGGGAGTAGCTTAAGGGGAATGATTAGTCAAGTGAAAGGTTTTGTTGTTGTTGTTACTTTTTAACTCTTTTTTTCAAAAAGGAGGAAATAACAGCAAGCTTGTGTGCTGAAGGAAAATATCCACTAGAGAGGAACCAATGTGTGATTTGTGAAAGAAGGAGGAGAAAGGCTGGAGCACTGTCCTCAAGGCGAGGAAAGCGGATCCAGGGCACCAGCACAGGAGTTGCCCTTGGGAGCACTGAGAGTCACCCTTCAGGAGCACTGAGGAAGGAGCCACAGTACCGCAGCATGGGGCGGATGCTGTGACAAGGCCAGACGAATTCTCCAATTGCTTCCATTTTCTTATGATATTAGAAGCATGACCAGCAAAGAAGAAAGAGGTCAGAGCGCTGAAGTGTCTGGGAGAGAGGAAACATTGATGGCTTAATGAAAAGGGGTAGGATCCCTAGGAGCCCAAGGCCCTATTTAAATTAACACCATGCATTTTAGTGAGACCTTCTTTATCTAAATTGTTGGCTCCATACATCTGAAGAATTCCTTAGAGGGGCGGAAGATAGCAGCTCAAGAATACACAAGAGGGAATAGATCCGCAAAGCCTCAAACTCAGTTTTCTGATTCAATTTCTAGTGTTGTCTCCACCAAACCATTGAGTCTCCAGACATTAATAGAGTCTTACAAATTTTCTTGCCTGATGTGAATTTATGCAGCAGTTCATGACCTATAAAAATGTTTAAAATATTTTTGTTTAGAACAATACATAAACCTGGTTCTCACCAAGACCTTAGTCACAAAGTATTCCAAATGCAGGGCTCTCTCTCATGGTCATGAACACAAGATTATTACATAATTATCGTCATGAACATTGTGCACTTAACCCCCACAAGAAAAGATTCTCTTTTGAAAAGCCTTTGAGTCCATTATGTGCCTTTCAGGAAAGAAGAGTTTCTTTTAAGATGTCAAATAGGAATATAATAAAAAGAGATCAAATATTTATTACAAAAATTATTGCATCATACCATCCCCTTCCTGGTAGTACCCTCACCCATCTGAAGAAACTCATGTTACTAAATTGAAAGAGCTCCGTGGTCAGTATTCTTAGAGTCGGCTCACTTAAGCAATTTAGAAACCACTGAGGACAAAAGCTATTAAAATGATAGAGAAGACTCAGAAAGGTATAATCAACATATTTAAGGCAAAGGGAAGAAAAACAGAGGGGACAAGAGAGAGGTAAACAGGAAACAAAAACAGGGACCTAAATAAGAAAAAGCAAGAGTGCACAAAAATGGTTCAGAAAAATTCATAGAGACAATATTATATATATTGTTTTGTTTTAGACAGAGACATCTGCCCTCCTTCTTGACACAATACATACTTAGAGATCTACAAATGGGCTTTCTATTCTTCTCTTGTATCATATTCTAATATATACTAAGTCTTTGGTAGAGCGATAAAAGATGGATAGATAGATAGGAGTGGGCAACTAACTGACCATCTTCAAACCCGCATGCTCAACAATCTACTACTTCTTTTTGGCCTCTTTGCTTATGGTTAAAGCAAAACTGCTGTTACAGTCCTAGTATCACCAGCCATAGCAATTTAAGGCTCTGGTACTTGAAACTTCTTTTAAGACAGTGACTCATCTCCTTAGTGAGCTACTTATTAGCCAGGTGGTCATCTGTCTTCCATTACTCATTCTCACTCACAACGCATTAGATGTGATACAGACAGCAAAATCTCACCAGACATTCCAATGCTGGTGTAACCAGTGAAAATCCTGGCAGGAATCTGATATAGTTCTTTCTAACATCTGGGAGTATTTTTATATAAATATAACTTTTGTGGAAGCATTACAAATAGCATTATAAGAAAAAAATTATTAAATAACATATATTAAAATACCTTAAATTAAGCCACTTGCCAAAAACCAGCTATTCCAAAGAAAAATGATTACCTAATTATAAATACAGGCCAACTTACCAAATTATGATGAAAGAAGAAAATAAAAATGTATAATTATGTATTATTAATGTTTTTATTTATGCTTCTGGTGGAAATTGGTTTTACTCTTTTCTATAAAATAAGCCCCAAATACACTAGGCAACAGGCAATTTTTGAAGTAGCTCCCTATTCAAATAAATTCTAAAAATAATGCTAAAATCATAGCAGTCAAAAAAGAGACATACACAAAAAAACTGAGTAAAAAAATTTTACTCATTTAAAACAAAATATACATATTAATGCATTAATAAATATGTCTTAATATATATACTTAGATGTAGCAGGTGAACTAGTTTTATGAGTATAAATATATGTGGAAATTTTTCTGAAATGAGACTCACAAACTTTAGTAATATTATTTTTAAATAATCTGAGATTTTTGGATTAGTTAGTTGTACTTTAATTCCTTAATATTAAGATTTCATTTCATGAATAAGTTATCATCAAACATAATAAATTTTTGCAATGTAATTCTCATCAGTAGCATTAAATATGTGATGTATTGAACTAATCTTTTCTTTTTAAAAATTTTATTTATTTATTTTTAGAGAGTAAGGAAGGGAGAGAGAAAGAGGGGGAGAGAAACATCAATGTGTGGTTGCCTCTCATGAGCCCCCTACTGGGGACCTGGCCCACAACCCAGGCATGTGCCCTGACTGGGAATCAAACTGGTGATGCTTTGCTTCGCAGGCCTGCGCTCAATCCACTGAGCCACACCAGCCAGGATGAACTAATCTTTATGAACAAAGGAAGAATAAAAATAGAGAATTCAGGAAACAAGTAGTTCAGACTGGAGGAAACAAGAAAATTGTGATTCAAGAAATTCTGAGCTCATTCTTTTGTTTTTCTCTATCTTTGAAATGACTGGCAAATATGATTATTTTCTTCATTGTCCAACATTTTTTGCATGGATGAAATCCGTGTTCAGTTGCCAATATTACTCTGATATCTTAATCACCAAAATAGAAGTATGTAAAATCCAATAATATGACACCACAATAAAATTAGCCAACAATAAATAGCCCAGTACCTGCATCAAAAAATCCCACAATAAAAAGCATCATTTTCTACTGCCAAATGTATTCACTTTAAATAGCAAAGGTTTTATTTTTATGTAACATTTACGCACTTATTAATAACATTAACATATTAAAGAGTTTTATTTTTAAGTGTAGCAGTAGTGACAGTTTTCTTTTTCATTCCTGCCTGCTCACATTCCTGTCTGCTCATTTTTAATTTCTAAATGATGTTTTCTCTTTAGCAAATGTTTTATTATGCATAGTTAAGGAAAACAATATAAAAAACACTATAAGATAATAATCACAACAGCAGCTGATATTTACATTTTTCTAAAGTGATAGATAGGCAAGCTTTTAAATGGCTTTTGCACAGTAACAATGTAATACTCTCAACAACCCTATTAGGTAGCTATGATTATTAGGACCATTTGATGAATAAAGAAACCGAATCTCAGATGTAAAAACTTTCCTATGAAACTCTCCCGTGTGCCACCACAGTACCTTTTATTCACTGCTTGTATTCCACAAATGTCGTTTTACTACAGCTATTTCTGTGAACTCATCTTCTACAACTAGAGTCTTTTAAGATCCTCTAGAACTGCTATATAACTGATGTTCAATAACATTTGTTTTAACAAATAAATGACAATACAGTTGTTTTTCTTTACAAAAAAAAAAAAAAAAAAACAACTTTCCAATGGTCCCATAGCTATTTAGTAGCAGGCTCATGATTTAAACAATGGCAACAAAACATAATTTTGAACACTAAACTTTCACATAAATATTTATATTTAAATATGAATCAAAGAAAACAATAAAATATATTTAGTAGTAGAGTCCTATGTATTAAATTATACTCTATGCCCATGGATACATTTTCAAACCACACAGAAACTAGTCTAATCATGACTGGTAAAAATATTCAGATTACTAGAATGTAGTGAAAAAATGTTATTCAATGTTAAATATTATTGAAAAGAACACTTTAGTATTAAGAAAAATCAACCCATGAAGTCCAAATTCTTCTTCAAAAAAATAAAGTCTATAACAAAATATATTAGATGTCCACAAAAATATAATTCTCCCATACTAATAGGGCAACATTATAATCTTATAATAAGTAAAGAGGATACATTTTCATGAAGCTGAAAACCATTAATTTAAAATATTACAAAAATATATAAAATGCTTAGAAGGTTATGCATTATTATTGAAATGTAAAAATCACATCAATTTTTAAAATACAAAAATATTTTACTCTGTTTATCAATTTAATGAGCTCTGAAAAAAATAATTTAAATAGCATCCTCACTATTAGGGTTACAATGAATAAAATATAAATCTACCTGCCATCTTCATTACTCCGATAAAATACAAGAAAAGGATCTGATTTTCCAAAGAAGTCCTTCTTGTCCAATTTGTTAGCACAAAATTGCATCAGAACAGCATCCTGAAAACAAAATTAATAAAATAGCTCAAATAACTAGAAACTGCAGATCACAAGCAAGACTTGACAAGAAAACAAATTTGCCACTTTAATGCAAATGACCAAGTGTCAGAATCCCAGGCAACATTAAAATTGCTTTTTAAGGCTTGTGAGACTGAAAAATTGATATTGTAACTGTTTGATCTAGTAACAAAACTGTACCTTTTTGAAAATCTGTAACATTTGTTTCCTGGAAAGTGAAATTAATCTAGATGACTCCAGGTACCCAATATCATAATACAAATCTTCATTCATATCTTCCATTATCCAAGTATACATTTTTAGAACATAAGCATTTTTTTAATTCATGAGGAAATGCTTACTCCACATCTACTCAGCACCATGTAGCAGATGCTAAGATGTGTTAGATGAGGAACAGGACAGACCCACAGTCCAACCGCACAGTCGGCCATCTAGAGGGGGAAAATGCTCTTTCTTAATTACATACAAGCCCTGTACAATGTCTCAATAACTACAATGCAAAATAATTTCTATTACACTGCACTTCAAAAAAAGCAATGTAGGTGGGGAGGACTGGGATGGTGGGCTGGGATGGGAGTAAAAGACAGAAAACTGTACAAGAACAACAATTAAAATTAAATTAAAAAAAATTTTAAAAGCAATGTACCTTTTTTCATTTAGTTTTAATTTAAAATAAAGGTCTGTATGTTAGTCACATCAATCATTTTGTTTTCAATTTATATATACTCAAGCATCCATAATCTATGTGATTTAGCTTAAACAAACTGGGGTATCATGAAGCAATAATGTGAAATATTATTCAATTAGGTAGTATACACTTTTTAAGAAGGTAGAAAGTATATAGTAATTTTAATGATAACATCATTATATTGGTTTGTTTGCTTGTTAAGAGAAAGTAGATGCTAACAATTTTGGAAAGAGGTGAAGGGTTAGAGTTATTTAAAAATAGAGTTAATAGAGTTATTCAAATCAAAGAGGTCATAGACTTAAATACTATTTGATGAAAATGTTAACAATGACGAAAAAGGCATTCTCTTATTCACCACTTCTTTATTTTGCAGAGTCCAGCCATATTTATTAAGCATCCACCTATAATGCTGTTTTTCATTCATTTATTTATTCATATACTTAGCACACATTTCTCAAGCAATACTTCAGAGGAGTTAATGCTCTAGGTTTCTCATTTTCAAAAGCATTGTTAGAGTGTCATTTTACTTTGTTACTTAGACTACAAATGCTGTAACTTCCACCAGAGGAATACTCCTATTAGAGCGGACATTACATTTCTAAGTAGGCAAGAACACTATAAACATGATTAGTCCTGGCTGGTGTAGCTCAGTGGATTGAGCATGAGCTGAGAACCAAAAGGTCTCCAGTTCGATTCCCAGTCAGGGCACATGCCTGGGTTGCAGGCCAGGTCCCCAGTGAGGGCCACGTGAGAGGCAACCACACATTGATGTTTCTCTCCCTCTCTTTCTCCTTTCCTTCCCCTCTCTCTAAAAATAAATAAATAAAATCTTAAAATATATATACATAAACATGATTAATAACTCAAGCTTTTCAACTGTGATCGCTTTTCAAATGAGGTTTAAAGATCCAAAATTTATATGGTCTCCATTAAAAAAGCAGTGAGAAAATCAGCTGGAGGATTGAACTACAAAATTAATGACAAAATTAATAAGAAAGGGCTGGGTTTTATTTGTTTTGAATGACCTTTCATCTTTGTATATATTAAATGCCCTTAGGTGAGAATGGTTTTCTAAGACCATGGGACAAGGACCTTGCTCTTGGGGAAAAAAAAAAAAGCCTCTTGAAGACATTTTCCCAAAGCACTCAGATCAAAACACAAACTCCCAAAAACATTTCAAACTGTGAATTAAACTTCAAAGAGATCAAATATTGTTAAAAATAAATTTTCATATGATCATTGGTAAATGTAATAACAAGTTGTAATTTTTCAAATTGTATTTGCAAATCAATTCAAAATAAACATTTCTTTCAATATACCAACTTACAGAAATTTAGGAAAAATTCATTTTGCAATTACCCAGATTAATAACATAATGGGGATTTCATCTGTAACAAGCATGCAAAAAAAAAAAAAAAAGAAATCTAATATCTAAGGAAAAAATCAAGCATTTACTTATCTTCAGAAATATGCAGGCATCATTGCAAAGGTTTTTTTTTTTTAAATCTCTTATGCTTAATGCCAACTCAGAGAATTTTGAAACATTTCTTGAATACTCCACACTAATATAACAAATTTCCTATTGAAAAAATCCACTTCGATATTTAACAGACACTTCTAATAAGTTCAGATCTAACTTGCTTCTCCAACAATTTTTCAAGCTCAATTAGTGGCTCATCATATACCCAAGTGATCCAAGAGCTGTTCTCGATGTCTCCCTTTTCCTTCACCTTCACGCAGCCCTTCACCTTGTTGCACTGTTCCTCAAAATTCCATTTCAGCTACCCTGGCGCCACTGTAGTCTGAGCCAACCTCCTCTCTCACTTGTACATGAACAGTGGCAATTACTCCTTTCTCCCTCTTTCACTCTTGAACCTATCCAATCCATTCCCCAATCAGCAGACACAGTAATGTTCTTAAACATGAAAGAAATAATGCTGTACACAACTTAAATGCCCTTTGTCCCGTATTTCAGATAAACGAAACCATTAACATGGGCTACTAAGCCCAACACCAAATGGGATCTGAGCGGTCTTTCCACCTTCATTTGGCAAAATTTTACCTCAATCATCAGCCACTCGGCGGCCCCAGTCATCAAACACCAGGCACACTTTTTGACCTTAAACAAGCTGTGCACACTGCTGGAATGCTTACCCTTTGCCGGCAAACCATTCCTTAGGGCTTCACTTAAATGTTATTCACTTAAATGCTATGTTAAAGAGGCCTGCATGACATCCTCCCCCATAAAAATTACATTGTCCATTGTCTCTCTTACAATACATTTGATCACTTAGTACGTATTATGACGTATTCAAAAGAGATCTGGTGCGTTCAGGGTGGTATGGCTGTAAACATATTATGATGTAGTCACCTGCATAGTCACCTGATAAATGTCTGGTTTTCCAGAAACTATGTGGTCATTAAAGACAAGGCCCAAGGTTGTTTGCCGTTGTTTTTTCTCACCACGGCATGCCAAGCATTCATTTCTGAGACCAGCATGTCTGTACAATATTGTGGAATCAACCCATCAGAATGAAAAATATTCTTGGGGATAATTCCAAGCTATTTGTAAGCTACAATTTATACATCACTCACTGATGCTTTTTTTCCTTTCTGTAGAGTAACCATCAGGGGGAGGTATTAACGATCACTCTGCTGTACAACTGAAACTAATACAACCTAATACTGAATGTAAGCTACAATGAAAAAATGTTTAAATTAAATTAGAAAAACAGAATATCAGCATTTTACAAACGCAAAAATTAAAGCTCTAAGAACCTAAACTTGCTCATCTGAGAAAGAGATAAGACTGAAATTTAGGTGTTCTGACTCCAAAGTGTATCTTCAAGTTAGTGTTTTAAAGAGGAAAAAAAAGTCAATTCATACAATGTGAAATGTGAAATAAAATTATTACATTCAAAATTCTAAATATTTTTAAAATACCCTAAAATTTAAATTTAAAAGTCATAGTCACTCCTGAAGTAACTATGAACATTTCTTTTAATATATTTGTTTTTTCTATTATGCTAGCATAGCAATGAAATATTATTTCAAGTTTTACACATATTAGTAATGATGTTGATTATCAATAAGGCTGTAGTTAGGAATCAGAACATAGAGTATATACGGTGAAGTTAGATCAAGATTCTAAACAATACATTAAAAATATTAGATCTATAATTTCTAAATATGAGAAATATGTTTACTTATTGAAAGATAATTCCAGATGTTCTTAAAGCTTTAGTAATAGAAAATAGTAAAAATGCCTCTAGATCACTAAGTAACAGATTCCACTTCATTTACATGGAAGCTTTAGAAGAATTTTCCTGTTTTCCAAGCAAAACAATAGAATTGAAAGTGGAAGGCAAATAAGATGCAAACTGGCCATACTCAATATGTGCTTCGGCATCTTGGTTTTCTTTTGAAATAGACAAATAAAAATGTATTCATTGGCATATTTATACAAAATCACCTTATTATCAGATTTTGACAAAGAAGCATGTAATTTTTACCATATCTTACTGACCTGAAACTTCTTTTTCTCCTTCCTCCCTCATAATGCAAAACTGATCATGCACATAAACAAATTCAGAGACAAGTGTGATAAATGATTAGATGATACCATTAAAAGAAAATATTGTGCCAGTTTAACTAAAAAATAGAAGAGGAGGTGTTATTTCTGTAACTGTAGTATTTTTGTAAGGTACTTCAGTGTTCATAAAATGCTGTCGTATACGTTAGATTTTTAGACTGAATGATACGGTAGTCAATTGTCAGAGATGGAAGAAATTTTAAAAATATTCTAGTGACTGGTTCACATGTTTGGCTCCCCTGCCTCCGCCTCCTACAAATACTGAAAGGAAAACACAGAGCGGCCAAGTGACTTGGTAGGCCAACAAACAAATTACTTGCAAAACCAAAACTCAACTCAGACTGACAGTCTTTAACAGCATTACACTGTAGGTAGTTTCTGGCATTTTATACGTGAGAAGACTGAGACTGGGGTGGCTGTGACCTGCCCAGGGGATAAAGACAATGGAAGAAAACAAATAGGCCTCAATTTGAATGCATCTTTAACTACTTAAAATCTAATATTCCCAAAGACTTTATTTATTTATTTTTAAAAAGTGAGAAAAGGAGGGAGAAAAGAAGAAAAACCATGTGTGATAGAACTACCCATTGGTTGCCTCTTGCATGTGCCCCAGCCTAGGACTTGGCCCACAACTCAAGCACGTGCCCTCACCAGGAATCGAACCAGTCATTTCTCACTTTGCAGAATGATGCTCAACAGGCTGAGTCACACCACTCAGGGTAAAAATCTAATATTCTAGTGTAATTATCTCCACCAGCCTCTTATTATACTTTCCATTTATTATTTCACTACCCCTACCCCAGAATCCCAAAGGTAGATATTAAATTGGAATACTCAGTTTCTATCACTTGCTGGAAAGTACTATCATGTTTTTCTTACTATACAGCGTGCATATATATATATATATATATATATATATATATATATATCTCTACAGTGATTATCCTTAAAAAAAGTAATGAGTTTAAAAATAAAAACTCAGGTAATAAATAACAGCTTCCTGTATGAAAACTATGGCAAATGTCACAGCATTAAGTTTTGGTACTTTTTGTGGAGCTTCTGTTCCTAAAAACATTGCAAATAATAAAGCCCTGAGATGTCATTTCTTTTCCCCAGAAATAACAGCTCCCAGGGTTCCACTGGGCCACACTAAACAGACAGGATTGCCTCCAGATTCAGAGCGGCATCATTACTCTCGGTGCAGAGTGGCACAGCTATCAGCTCATCCTGATAACAGTGGAATCCGTGAACAGGAGTCAATGGCTATATCAGCAAATCATAAATAAACTAGCAGTTCTCTAAAAATATTGACTGTGTACTTCACATCATCATGTTCCTAGTTGACTTCCCAAGTTGACAAAAGGGGGAACTATAATGTATATTCTGGATTAACTCAATTAGAAATATAGAAAAACAAGTATGTTGTGCAAAAGGGCTAATGTCAAATGACTAGAAATGTTCCTTCAAAATCACACATATGTCTTCAAAATGTTTGCAAGAACCAAACGGATTGATACAATTGACAATTCCTTATATTAATGTCCCCCAAATTATAATGACATTAGGTTTTGTTTAGAAATTTTCTATTTCTTAAAGATTGTTAAAATAACTGATTATCCTGTTTGGACAGAATAAGTCTCTTTGGTTCTATTCTATTATAGACACTACATAATAGAATGTAGTCCCTCTGGTTAAAGTACTAAGTATTTAAAGTGATATTTTATAAGTCATAGAATTGTTATTTTTTGTTTTTAAGTATATTTTTGAATTAACACATAGTTTCAATTATATTTTGCTAAAATTGCTCAAGAATTAATCATTTATATAGAGTGTCAGAAATATCATTTTAAAGAAGTGTTGGAAACACTATTTAAACCAAAGAAATATTTACTTACCCTGCAACAGTTTAATTCCTCTGCTGTAAGTATGATAGTGCCACATTTCTTCCCAGGAATTCCTCTAAAACAACAAAAAATATTTATATGCATTAATATTTTATACTTATAATATATATTCTATTTTTATGTAACCAAATAAAGAGAGTACTACTAATAGGTAGGCTCTTTCCTAACAAAATATATTCCCAGTTCCAACACTGATGTTTTTAAGGGACCCCAAAAAACAGAATTATCTTCTGGAGGGCAGGTCCCTTGTAGTACAGGGGACCCCTAGGTGAGCATTCAAGGAACCCATCTGTATCAGTGTATCAGTGAACCAGTGTCCCGGATGGTTTTATTTGTACCAGCATATATGCAACAAATACATAACTCCTTACTCTCCTTGTATAAAGGGATTGGAGTCTTAGTATCTTGACTGAGAACAATGTAGAAGAGTGGAAAGTAAAAATTTTCTGAGTTATTACAATATCAATGAATTACACTCACTCCAAAATTTCTCTATCTTTTCTTTCTTTCTATTCTAAAATTTTTCCTGGAGAGCACCACTCAGTTTTGAGCTAGAAATGCCAGCTTGTGCAGGAAAATGCCTATCACAACATTTTGTTTCCTCTATCACTTTACTCTCCACTAAGGAAATTGTAAATATCAGGATCTTTCATCTCTCCAGGTTTTTATGACTAAGAGATCGATTAATTTATCCTTTTATGTTTTTTTTACCATACTACATGTATTATTTCTCAGTTTTCTAATCCACCTCTATGTCTGTTTTTCTTCTGTCTGTATGGAAATATTTTCAGCATTATCGAAAACTAGACAACTTAACTGAATATCTACCTAAAAATACGTTAAAGTGCTGAATAAAAATTAGAAAAAGTCTTTATAAATGCTCAGATAATCGGGCAAGAAAGTAAGGGCCAATCAGAAATTGAACATGGAAAGCCAGAAAGACAAGCAGAGGTGAACCCTGCAGAGTTTGATCTTGGGCTTGTCTTTTATTGCTTCTTACAGCACAAAGATAAAAGGCAAAAAAAAAGAAAAGAAAGAAAGAAAGACACAAGGGAGACTCACAAGGTGAGGATTTCAATAAACGGTCAACTCCCAGCATGAAGCTCTGATCACAATGACTATTGACTGATTGTAGCATGAATTAGATATAAACCTCTCTTTTGGAAGGGACTACAAAATAAGTCTCTGCTTTAAAGCTTGGTGATGAATAAAAGAGAAAAATATGTCTTAACAATTCAGAGCTTAAGCAAGCTTTCTGTCTTAATTTCTATTCCTTAACCAAAAATTCAGTAAGAGCAAGTGATCAAAACTGCCTGGTAAATGCAAAACCTCTCTGAAAGAGTTTACCTTCAAACTACTACTACACATCTCAAAATACTCTTACACTAAAAGTATATTATATAAATGAAGGAAAATGTACCATGTCTTAGAGTCTCCAGAAACAACAGACTGAAGAATCAAACACAGACTTAGACTATTGAATATGTTATGCATAGTATATAAAATGTAAACATGCATAACTAAAATTTAAAGAGAAAAATCGAAATCTGAGTGACTAGCAAAAACCTACAAAATAATTGAGACTATTTGGAGAGAAAAAAACAAATAATACAACTTCCAGAAATAATAGAAATGGACATAGAAACTCAGTGGATAAATTTAACTACAGATTAGACACAACAGAATTAGTGAACTGAAAGGTGACTGTAAAGAAATTATTCATAATGCAGCAAAAGGAGGAAGTCACAAGAACTATTATAAAGAGGATCAGAGACATGGAGGGCAGAGGCCAAAGTTTTAATACACATCTAATCAGAGGCCTAGAGGAAAAGAAAGAATGAATAAAAGAGATGTGGTATTTGAAGGGAGAATGGCTCAGAACTGATGATAAAATGAATTTCCAGATTCAAAAATCCAATGAATCACAAGCAGAAAAAATAAAAATAAATGTATACCTATACACATAATCGGAACATTGTAAAACACCAGAAATAAAGAGCATATCTTCAAAGGAGCCTGGAAAAAAAGAGAGACTGCAAAGCATAAATATTAGGCTAAGAGCTGACTGCACAGAAGAAAGATTAGAAGCTGAAAGAAAACTGAAAACATATCATCAATGGTTTGAAAGAAAATAACTGTCGCCCGAGGATTGTATCCAGTATACGTCTTTTTTAAAAAAGCATGAATAAGATGTGAATAAATTTAAAGCTGAAATACCTTGATTGAGGAATTGCTAAAGAATTGACTTCAAACTGAAGGAGAATAATCATAGATGGAAAGTCTGAGATAAAAGAAGAAACAAAAAATATTGACTGTAAGTCAATAACAGTACTGTGAAAAACTAAAATAAATACAAGTGGATAATAATAATGATAATCAGGAAGGTGAAAATTTAAATTAAAGTCTTCTGATGGTGTTTTATTATTCAGGAAGAAAGTAAAAGATGCCTTAAAGTAAATAAAATTTTGATAAATTAGTAAATATGTTTTAAATCTGCTCGGAAGGTATAATTTTTAATGACTTTATAACCTAAAGGTTAAAAAATGAAAATTGTGGTCAGGTATTTTAAAAATACAATGAATTCAAAAGAAACCAAAGAGAAAAAGGGTGGAGCAGATGAGAAGCCCTAAGTAGGCGATGAACATAAATCTAGAGGAACAGCTTTGGAAAGTACACGTTAATAAACTAATGCTCCAGAGTAAAAAGAAAGATTGTTGCTCTGTATAAAAAAATAGAATTCATCCTTAGCTATGTACAATAGACATCAAAATTTAAGGATTTAGGAAATTCAAAAGAAAAGAATGGATATACTAAGGGGGGAAAACCATCTTAATAAAAACCAGTACACATACTTTAACAGCAAACATATAGATTTTAATTTAAAGATTGATAGAAATGGCTGCTGTGTAATAACAAAAGTTTCAGTAAATTAAGAAGAGATATATTAATACTGTATGTATCTATATGCTCTTATATATATAAATATAATTATAAAAACTGATCATACTTCTACAAAACAACAAATACACCATTATACAGAGCAATTTTAATCTGGCAAACTACTTTGGCTGATGATCAAGGTTAACATCACCAGTGATGTCATATTTACATCATGTACCCCTGATATGATGCAATGAGAAGGCTTCACCATCCTGGCCTTCCCATCTAAACCCATAACTCCAATCTAACCATGAGGAAAACATCTGATAAGCTTAAACTGAGAGTCATTCTACAGATTATCTGATTTGTACTTCCCAAAACTGGCAAGGTCATCCTAAACAAGGAAAGTCTGAGAAATTGTCAGAGAACAGAAGATACTAGGAGATAGGATAGCTAAATACAATGTAATTATAGGAGAATATTATGAACAACTATATGCCAACAAACGGGATAACCTGAAAGAAATGAATACATTCCTAGAAACACACAACCTACCAGAATTGAATCAAGAAAAAGTAAAAATATCAGAATAGAGCAACAACTAGTAAAAGAGATTAAATCAGTAAGCAAACACCTCTCAGCAAAAAAAAAAGCCCAGAACCTAATGTTTCTACTGTAAAATTCTCCCAAGCATTTATAGAAGAATTAACATCAATTTTCCTAAAATACATCCAACAATTTGAAGAGAGGGGGAACACTTCCAAGTGTATTCTATGAAGCTAGCATTCCCTGATGCCAAAGCCAGACAAAGTCTCTGTAAGAAAAAAAAAAAAACAACAATAAAAACTATAGACCAATACACCTGATGAATATTGATGTAAAAACCCTAAGCAAAATGCTAGCAAACTGAAATCAACAACACATTAAAGGATTCTACATCATGACCAAGTTGATTTATTCCTAAAATGCAAGAATGGCTCAACATATTAAAACCAATTTAATACACCATATTAACAGAATGAAAGACAAAAAGCATGTAATCAATTCAGTTGGTACAGAAAAAGTGTTTGGCAACAGTCAACATCCTTTCATGATAAAAGCACTCAACACACTAGGAACAGGAGAAAACTACCTCAGTATACTAATAGCCGTATATGAAAAGCCCACCGCTAACCTCATACTCAATAATGAAAGACTAAAAGCTTTCCATCTAAGGTCATTAATAAGGCAAGATGCCCACCCTTGCCACTTCTATTCAACACCATACAAGAACTTCTAGCCACATTAGGTAAGAGGGAAAAGGCTTCTAAATTGGAAAGGAAGATATAAAATATTTTTGTTTGAATAAGATATGATCTTATATGCAGAAAGCCCTAAAGTTACCACATTAAAAAAATTTTAAAACTAGTAAAACAAATTCAGCAAATTTGCAGGAAACAAAATCAACATTATAAAATCAGCTGTATTTCTATACTGATAATGAACAATGCAAAAAAAGAAAATAATTCTGTTTACAATAGCATAAAAAATATAATAGTTAGGAATAAACTTAACAAAGGAGGTGAAAGACTTTTACATTGAAAGCTATATAGCACTGAAGACACAAATACATGGAAAAATATCCAGTGTTCATGGATTGCAAGACTTTATATTGTTAAGATGTCCATACTACCCAAAGCAATCTATAGATTCAACATAATTTCTATTAAAATCCCAGTGGCATTTTTTGCAGAAATATTTTTAAACTCATCATGAAATTGTATGAAATCTCAAAGGACCCTAAATTGGCAAAACAATGTTGAATTAAAAAAAAAAGAGGATTCACACTCCTGATTTCAAAATTAATTACAAAGCAGCTACAGTAATTAAAAGTGTGGTGCTAGCACAAAGAAGGACAAATAGATCTGTGAAATAGAATAGAGCACCCAGGAATAAACCCTCACACATATGGTCAAATGATCTCAATAAGGATTCCAAGACCATTCAATGACGAAAGTACAACAAATGCTGCAAGGAAAGTATATACCCACATAAAAAGAATAAAGTTGGACCTTTATTTTACCCCATACATAAAAATCAACTCAAAATTAACTTAAATGTAAGACCTGAAACTGTAAAACTTCTAAAAGAAAAAACAGCGAGAAGGATTCATGACTAATTTCTTGAATATGACATCAAATGCACAGAAATAATTTGACAAACCTGAAAACTTTTGTACTTCATAGAAGCATAAACAGAATGAAAATTCATCCTATGAAGTAGGAAAATGTATTTGCAAATCATATATCTGATAAAGAGTATCCACTATATCTGATATAGGTTAATATATATAAAGAACCCCTTAAACTCTATGGGAAAAAAACACCATACAGCTTGACTAAAAAAGTGGACAAAAGACTTGAGTAGACATTTTTCCAAAGGTGACATACAAATGGCCAAAAAGTACATAAAAATGTGCTCAACATTACTCATCATTAGAAAAATGGAACTTAAAACCACAATGAGATATCACCTCAAACCTACTGGGATGGCTACTATAAAAAAAAAAAAAAAAAAACCAGAAAATAACAAGTATTGATAAACATATGTAGAAAATTGGAATCTTTGTATACTATTGGTGGGATTTTAAAATGGTGCAGCCACTATGGAAAACAGTATGGAGGACCCTCAAAACAGTAAAAGTAGAACTACTATTGATATATGATCCAGCAATCCTACTTATAGTTATATACGCGAAAGAACTGAAAGTAAAGTGTCAAAGAGATATTTGTATACTCATGCTCAGAGTAGCACCTTTCTCAAAAAGTCAAGATGTGGAAGCAATCCAAATGTCCATCAACGAATGAATGGATAAACAAAATGTGTATACACATGCAATGAAACTATGTTCTTTAAAAGGAAGCAAATCCTGTCACAGGCTATGAATGAATAATCTTTGGGGACATTTTGCTAAGTGAAATAAGCCAATCACAAAAAAAAAAAAAACCCAACAAATACTATATAATTCCACTTATATGAGTTATTTAAAGTAATTAAATTCATACAAGTGGAAAGTACAATCGTGGTTACCCTTGGCTAGGGAGAAGGAAAAGTGAAGCTGTTGTTAAATGGTAGGGAGTTTCAGTTTTGCAAGATGAAAATGTTCAGGAGATTGGTTACATAACAAAGCGCATGTACTTAACACCGATGCAGAAGATGCTAAATAATGAAAATAAACAAACCAATCTTTCAAACACTTGATAATACTACAATGAGCAGTTAAGATTATTCTATTGATAATACTACAATGAGCAGTTAAGATTATTCTAAGAATAAAATATTATATAATGTTTCAAAATCTAGAACTTAAAAGCAGGAAGCAAAAGAAAATGTGACTTCAGAATAATGAAGATTTTCTTTGACAAGTGATAAAAAAATACAAATGACAACTTAAAACTTGACATTAAAATTGAGAATTTCTGTTCACCAAAACACATCATGAAGAAAATATCAAGTTGATGGAACTTTTTGTGGTTTTACTGTGGTTTATTCATTTTCCTTACTGTGTAGTAGTCCATTTTATGAATTATTGATTCACCTAGTATTAACTTGCAAAAATTTTTTTATAGTTTTTAGATTTTTTCTACATAAGCAATAAAACAACAAAAATTATTACGTATTTCCTTACTACATACATAGGAATAAATTTCTGGGATCACAGGGTGTTGCAGCATGGAAAGGAAATAGCAGGTTAAGTAACACATAGCAACTAATATTATTTATGTTACTTTCTCTGAGAGTGAAAAGGTAAGGCTGTAAATGAATGGGAGTGAGGACCGGAAAGGATGGGTGGGAGAGCACTGGAAGACCGCAGTGGTCATTGCCCTTATCTGTGGTTTTGCTTTCTGTGGTTTCAGTTACGTGCAATCAACCACAGTCCAAAAACATTAAATGATGAATTCCAGAAGTAAAGAATTCCTAAGTTTTAAATCATGTGTCATTGGAACTAGTGTGATAAAATCTTGCATGTCCCACTTTGTCCAGTACAGAATGTGAATCATCCCTTTGTCCAGAGTGTCCTCACCGTAAATGCTACCCTCCCACTAGTCATTTAGTAGCCATCAGGGTTACCACATAAACAGCCCAATACTGAACGCTCTAACACTAACATTTAAAGGGAAAGAAACTTAAATTTTAGTATATTAGTTTTCTTACAAGATCTAATTTTCTGGGGAAATTATATCATTTCCAAAGGCAAAAATAAAAGACCCATGCAAGCAGTATTTCAAAACTAATTATTCATTCAGTTTAAATCTAATGCACTTATGTTTCTATGCAATATGTTTTGTGTCTAAAATATTAACATAATGTCATTTGTAAGATTTTTTACCAAATCAGTTATCACAAAAGAAAACACACCATATTCACTGTGAAAATATGTCATATCCCAGAAAACTAAAACTTCAACTTTTGTTTAAAATTCAGTTGTTATTCAAGAAATTCACTTGTTACTCTTTAATTTTTAGCATCATAATTAAATTAAATGTGATCCCATTTTATAGTTAGAATGCTAACTGTTGACATTAAAAGGAAAGCAAGACGGTTATTACATGGTACAGAAGCACGATGAGGACAATCAATGAGTTGATACACCATTTATCAGGTAACAAAAAGTAAATTGCTCATAATCTCTGAAGACTGAGAGTTCCTTTCAAAGTAATTTTTGAAAAGAATGGTGTGACTCTAGCTCTGAATTACGGTGATAAATCTATTCAACTACAGAAACAGTTTTCTTATCTAAAAATATACTTTAAATTTTAATGTAGTAAAATGCTTGTGCAGCAATAATACTATAATCTGAAAACTCTGTCCCAAGTATTGGGACACTGAAATGCAAAGTTACAAAGTGCCACCGCCAAAGTGTTCCTAACAAAAAAGGAAAACCATATAAATGTGATTATTATGCTGGAAACTCAGTTGAATAAACATTACTAAATCCTTACTATTTACAAACCACAATAACGGTTTTCTACACTACAGAGGAAAAATGCTTTATTTGTTAAGTCTCACAGTTGTTTAGGAAGAAAGGGTGGGGAATATATTCAACCTCTCGACTGAGTTTTGTAAGGTTGTTCAGGCGCTTTGCCTCGGCATACTGTGGGACCCACAGGGGCCAGGTTCACAGAAGAATTAATAAGAACAAAGCAGGGATATCTACAAAGTGCATTCCTTTTTCTTTTTTTCCAGTGAACCTGCTTAAGAAAAAATAGACAATTTAAAATGAACAAAAATAGTATGAATGGAAGAGGGGAAGAACCTTCACTATAATGCTGGGAGAAGCTAGCAATTCAGTTAGCTAAAAATGGCATATTTATATATTAAAAAATGAATATATTAAAGAAATGAATGATCTCATCAAAATATGGTACACCATGCACCCACTTACTTGTGCAAAAATTCTGAAAGTCATCCTTGAAATCTTCTTCATCTAAGACTATCAACCTATCATCAATCCTTGTGAAATCAACTTTCAAAATGTATTTTAAATATGTCTATTTCTTTTTATCTTCTTAGTCCAAACTGCTTGTCTTCTCTGAATTGTATTATTTCAATAGTTATTACCTTACCAATTTTTCTATTAACTACCCCAACCATTCTCCTCACAAAAGGAAATTAACTTCTTTGAACAAAAATCATGAATTTTCACATTGTATTTATGATAAAATTCAAAATATTAAAAATGCCTATATATTCTGGTCTAAAAATACACTCTAATTTTAATAAGGCTTACATTAATATGTTATATTTCTTTGTGTGATTATTCATTTAACAAATAGATGGTAAACTCTGTGAAGATAAAAAACAACTCGTTTTCAAAATTGCATGCTTAGTGTCTAACAGTTTGTGGTCTATAATGTATTACCAGTTGAATAAATAAATTTAAAAAAAAAAGAATTCCTAAGATCTCCACTACATTCAAATTATGTCTGACAGAAAAATAAGCAAATGCAGTCAGTAAATAGAGTCTATATATTAAGCACTTACTTTAAGATGATTTTGCCCTTTGTTTTTCTTTCTTAAACTGAGGTGCCTGTAGGAGTTACTTCACACAGCCTCATGTAATCAGGGAACTATTACATCCAAGTCTGAACAACTGACCAACCATTCTGGGGCTTGTGTCTGAGGATGACGGTGAGGGCTATTTTGAGAAAAATGTATTTATCTTACCCATATGTCTCATGACAGGCCATTTATTTTTTAGAAACCTTTTTATGTAGAAGAGTCCATCTATATGCCCTTAGCTTTCAATAAGCACTGAAATTTCCGAGTACTATGGAGAAGCATGGGAGTTTGCAGCTGTACGCAGTCTGCTCACTTACGCTGAACAATTACATCCCTGGAGATCCTTCCAGAGCATCAGCACAGATCCAAAAAGGAATGTAAGAAAATGGTCCAGCTAAATATTTATTAAGTGTCACCTTATGGGGGACTGATAATCTTGGGCAAGACACATAAGAAAATGTACTAAAATTTCCTCTATTTTACACAACTTTGCATATAAACTCTCTTAAAAAGAGAGCTATTTCTTACAACAACTCTTTCAAAGGTGTATTATTCATACATACATTTCTGATAAGGAAACCAGAGCTCAGAAATTTAAGCCAGTTTGTTCAAATTATATACCTAATAAATTATGAAACCCTGATCTGACTATTCCCAAAGGCTCTGTACCATCAACTTCATTATGATGGTTATTTACTTATCTCTAAACTAAATTCTTCATATTCCAAATGTGACCCACAGCTATAAAATATAATATAAATGTACAAATTTTATAATATATAATACACAGCAAGTTAGTAGCAAAAATAGGATTAAAATCCTTATCTGATGCTCAGCCCAATATCCTTTCCAGTAAAACAACCCAGAGTATAGCAGTATCAGTCTAATGTTCAGGAAAGTTAATAAAGTAAAGATGACTTTGAAAGTCAAATTTTCCCCCCAAATTGCCTGTATTTTCACATGCAAACATTGCTCAGTGAAGACACGCACTGCTTGATTGCAAATTTGTGTGTTTTTCACCTTCAAGACTAACAATTGTCCTATCCTTTCTCCTCCTCACCCTTCTCACACTCACTCTTGATCTCTACAGGAGCTCATGGCCACAGCATAGCTTTCAGAATAACACCACATTTGGGTCAGATCTAAAAGCCAACCCTTTAAGGTTCAGTCTCAAGTCCCCCTCAAGACCTAGTTCTGTATTTTAATCTTTTACCTTATTTCCAAGCTCCCTTTCTGTTTTGTTCCCCTCCCCACATTCTTCTTGTTGAACGTCAGCATTAATCAGGCTTCATTCATGAATCCTATGTCAGAGTGGGATTCCATGTCCATCAGACAACTGCAAGATGGTCTTCCAGTTATACCCTGCCTCCAAGTCTCTGTCTCTGTACTCTTCAGCACCTATGGGGCACTCACTAATCCTTCTTGGACCACTCCCTTTATTCTCACTAACTGCTACTGGCCAAGATTATATGCTGCTCTAGCCAACCTACAAAGAACATCATCTTTCCCTGAGCCAAAAGAGCTGCTAGTTCAGTTACCCTTGGCGTCCAGCTCCTCCCACAAGTAAGAATCTTCCTTCTAATCAAACCAGTCCCTGCCTCCTGGCCCCATGCTTTCATATAGAACTAGTCATGCCTGGATGAGAGTAACAGGAACAAATAGTTCTGTTACTTGATGAATATAATAATTGCTTTTTTTCCCAGAGTAGAAAATGGCAATTTTCTTAAACTGGTGCTGGTTCCAGCATTTTGGAAGACTTTCTGAATCTGTCACTGAGGTCCCTAAAGATAGAAGTAGGACTCTGACAGCATCACGCAGAAAATTGTATACAGTCTCACAGCATGAGAAGACACACTGCTCAGTGGGCATAATGCCAAATCATAACATGACGCTCTAAAGAGAGGGGCCAATGAGTCATAGGAAGACACAGGGAATGTTGCAGACAAATTAAGTAGCATGAGACTCATTTTCAGAGGGTTCAGGGAAAAGACCAAACTGTAAGATGGAATTAAGATATGAGAAATGTGTTTGCTCAAAACTTGAATCCAGCAGAACAGACTGTTGGAAATTGTAAAAATTTGAGCTGATATTAAAAAGTAAGTTAAAAATTGCTGAACATCAGTTTCAAAAAATTTCACATAAGTTTCCACAAGATATTAAAAAATAATTCTCATTTTCATAAAAAAGATAAAGTCTATTTTTAAAAGGGACAACAACAACTAAAGCACAGAAAATAAGAAGGTAAGTTTAAATTCTAATTCTAATTCTTTAATAGAGCATATGGCTATGTACAAGAAACCATTTTCCTTTGTAATAAATGTATCTTAATTCTCAAAGACTAGACTAAGAATAAATATGGTCAATTAATATTTGACAAAGGAGGCAGGAGCATAAAATGGAGTAAAAACAGCTTCAATAAGTGGTGTTGGAAGATCTGCACAACTACATGCAAAAAAATGAAACTCAGTCACCAACTTACACCATTCACAAAAGTAAACTCAAGATGGATAAAAGATTTAAGAATAAGTTGGAACACCATTAAAAGTCATAGAGGAGAACATACTAGAATCTCAGAAATTCCATGCAGCAATATTTTCACCAATATGTCCCCTAGAGCAAGGGACATAAAGGAAAGAATAAACAAATGGGACTTCATTAAATTAAAAAGCTTCTGCATAACTAAATAAAACATCAGCAAAATGAAAAGAGAACCAATCATATACGAAAATATATTTGCCAATGATACCTCAGACAAGGGTTTGATCTCCAAAATATATAAAGAATTCACATGACTCCACTCTAGGAAGACAAACCACCCAATTAAAAAATGGGCAAAGGACCTGAACAGACACTTCTCCAAGGAGGACATACAGAGGGCCCAGAGACACATGAAAGTATTCTTAGCATCATTAACGATCAGAGAGATGCAAATTAAAACCACAATGAGATACCACTTCGCACCGGTCAGAATGGCCATCGTAACCAAATCAACAAACAAGTGCTGGTGAGGTTGTGGAGAAAAAGGAACCTTACCACACTGTTGGTGGGAATGCAGACTAGTGCCGCCACTGTGGAAAACACTATGGAATTTCCTCAAAAAACTAAAAATGGATCTGCCTTTTGACCTGGCAATTCCACTGCTAGGATTATATCCTAAGAATCCTGAAACACCAATTCAAAAGGACCTATGCACCCCAATGTTCATACCAGCATTATTTACAATTGGTAAGTGATGGAAACATAAGTGCCCATCAGTAAATGAGTGGATCAAGAAACTCTGGTACATTTACACAATGGAATACTATACAGCAGAAAGAAGGAATTCCCACCGTTTGCAACAGCATGGATGGTACTGGAGAGTATTATGCTACATGAAATAAGCCAGGCAGTAAAAGACAAATACCATATAACCTCACCTATAAGTGGAACCTAATCAATGAAACAAACGAGGGACCAAAATAGAACAAAAGACATGGAAATAAAAAACAAACTGATAGTGACGAGAAGGAGGAAGACTGGGGGAATAACATGGGGAAGAAGGGGAAGGGTCATCAAGGAACATGTATAAAGGACCCATAGACAAAGACAATGGGAGGGGAGGATTGAATGAGGGAGGTGAGGGTGGGTAGAGTGGAAAGAGTAATGGATGGAAATTGGAACAAATGTAATTGAACAACCATAATAAATAAGTAAATAAATAATTTAAAGTTCTAGTATGCCTACTTTCAGTCTCTAAATTTTATAGTTATCACTTTAAAAAGGCAACTTCTGAGAAGATATTATAACATGATGGCAATTAAGAACCAAAGAAATTATTCTGAATACCTTAACAGATAATAATTTCAACTGGGCCATTTAAAAGGAAGAAAACAAGGGAATATTATGAATAATTTAGAATATAAATGGGAAACTAATTGGAAAATAAATCTGTAATCCAAAACAAATTAGTAAATAAGCAGTAAATCATTTGGATAATGCTATTTACATAAAAACATTCAGGTCGCAGGAAGACTCTTAAAGTTCCAGATGAGTCCATTTTGTTAATTGCAGGTGGATTATCTGCCTCAGGAGGCATCCAGTGCTGCAGTTCCGAAGGCTATACTCACACAGACAAAGAAAATCCCCTAACTCCTTCACCAGATAAAAACTCTTACTCCAAAAGTGATGGCTACAGCAGGAGAGTATACAAATCTTACTTCTATCTCCAGTCATGAGGAGCAGACAGTGACAAACCGGAAGATGTGTAGTGCCCACCCTACAATGTTACCTTCGCATAGCTAAGCCCTGGCCAGGGCAGGTTCACGAGGGAGAACAGGGATAGGGCAGGGGCCGAAAGGGAAGAGGGACTATGAGATAGAGAGGTAAGAGCAGCATGTTAAATACATACTATTTCCTTAATGTGAACTTCATCATTTCTGCTTTCATAAATTCCTTTATTTTTACATATTTTGTGATAAATTATGGACTCTTTAGAAGTTGTCTTTGCTCTAAATCTTCCTGTCAAAGGAGAAAACACTTCCCTGACCTTTTATTATTTCCAGTATTCTCACTGGCTCCATCCTTTTTCCAAAGCTGTTTCTTTTCTACTGAAATTTTCCATACCTTCCATCCTTCCCATCTCTCCCTGCCATCTATCCATTAGATTGATTCAAAACCTCAAGCCCATGGAAAAGGATGTCACCAAGAGCAGGGTCAGCAGGGACAAGGGTGGACATCTGAGAGCATCCATGGAGTGGACCAGCCTTTTAAAGGGCTGCTTTGACATTATGGGAAGATAAAGCTTCCATGCAAACAGCATTTCGCTCTCTTCCTCAACCCAACTGTGCTTTTTCAAACAAAAGTATGAATGGTTTTGATTGCTTTTTGTTAATGATGAGGTGAAGGCATGGAAAGCATTTGAATAGAAGTTACATCTTCTCTTTTAAAGAACTTGAACTCCCAAGAACCCAAGACAAGCATGCTCAGTCTAGTGAACTTGCTTCTTCAACCCACATTCCCCTTCCTCTAAACACATGTCCCTTTCGTAGCTAGATTTTTTTAAATAAAAGTCAATATTTTCTCAAGCAAGAGGGTAAGTGACTACAAAAAAACATTTTTCTCCCGAACAACTGGGTTGGAGTAACTGCTCAGGTGAGAGCACGTGAAGATATTACTACTGGATGCTTTAATTAATGAATCCAAGATATCCTTCCACCAGGAAGCTAACTATATTCAATTTTACTGCCTTATTTTTTTATTAATCTCCCGTTTGAATTCCCTCTCTCATATTCTGTTTATCTCAAGTAGCTTATTTAATTCCTTCATGTAGTAGGGCCCCATTCTGCAATTCTTTAGGTTTTGTTCTTTGCTTCTTTTGTATTCAATCTTTTTCCAACACTGAAGCCCTATATTTCCTTGCCCATTTAATACTTTTTTAACTAGCTACACTTAGAAAACTTTTTAAATCTCCCACTGCTCAAACTATAAACCTACCTTTAGTCCCTTTTACAACAGAATGTCTGTTTGCCTGAGAAGGTTGCCCAATAAGGTCAAAGGCTGAACAGAAGATTAGTGGCATACAGTTTTTCAAATTCAATCAATTTAACACATTGTATCTTTTTCAATGAGATAGATATAACATAAACCCTTTTGTGAATTACAAAATACCCTCAGATGACATAAAGTATGCAGTTACAATACCTCCATTTTATCTGAACAGATTTCTAAGGCTTTGCCTCATGAATGCTACCAAACCTCAGCAGGAGCTGAGGAGTATCTAAAGGACATCTCATCTTTTCTGATTACGTAAAATGATCATGACTCAAATGCCAGCCAACGTTCCCAACATTTGCATACTCTGCTACTTACTGCTCCGGGTATTTCACCTCTTAATATGAATTTGTTTTTCTTAGTCTTATCTGGTGCAAATTGTGGAATTAGCTGAACAAGGACCACATCTTACACTGTACACATGGGTAAGAAAGGCAGGTTTACAGTTGTTCATGTGGAAAAATACATGTAGGTTATGCTTACTACGGTATTTTGATCAATACTGTGTTTCGTGTACTCACAATTGTTAACCTACTTTTGCCCAGCCTGTACTCCATTGACCACATACCATACACAACATACCAAATTTTTAACATGTTTCAAGTCTAACATAACACTGATTTTCCACTGTGAAAAAATTCTATGTAATTTAAGAGTTTTCTGAACTAAGAATTATGATTTCCTTTCATGGGGAAATTTTCAGATAAAAATTTCAAATGAAATTATCAATTTGAAAATATGAATACAAGTTCTATAAAAATCACTATTCTGTTGCTCTGAAATAAAAATTCTATTTTAAACTGCTTTTATTTTCTCTCAAAGAATATTAAAAGACATCTTTAAGTTGGCATTGTATATATTATGGATTTTTTTTTTCAGAAAAAAAAAAAAGGTAGATTTAGTGACCTTCCAAGAATCGTTATGGGCCTGAGTCACTAGACTAAAAAATGGAACAGGAATTATATTCATTTAAAAATATAATTATATATACTTAATAGAATACTTATGTATAGTTGCTTTACAAATAATGTAATACTAACTTATTAAAGTGAACAAAATATATTTAAATCATAATCTTCCAAATCCTACAATTATGTGAAAAAAATTACGCATGAAATGAATGTTTAAAAGGTACTTGATACCCAAAAGTTTTTAAACTAACATTTAACAATAATTTTCTAAGAAAATCAAATTAAATAAAAGGAAGTCAGAATTCATATCCCTGACAGGTGTGGGTCAGTGGGTAGGGTGTTGTCCACAAACTAATAGGTCACAGAGTTGATTCCTGGTCTAGGCACATGCCTAGGTTGCAAGCCAGCTCCACAGTTGGTGGCAAGCAAGAGGCAAGCAATTGATGTTGCTCTCATACATCAATGATTCTCTCCCTCTCTTTCTCACTGTCTTCCCCTCTCTCTAAAAATGAGTAAATAAATATAATCTTTTTCCCTGGCTGGTGTGGCTCAATGGATTGAGTGCTGCTGTGTGAATACAAGGGCTGCCGGTTCCATTCCCAGTCAGGGCACATGCCTGGGTTTCGGGCCAGTTCCCCAGTAGGGGGCATGTGAGAGGCAACCACACATTGATGTTTCTGTCCCTCTCTTTTTCCCTCCCTTCCCCTCTGTCTAAAAATAAATAAATAAAATCTTTAAAAATAAATAAATACAATCTTTTAAAAAAAGAAGTTAGAATTCACAGACTTCTTATTATCCTAAGAAGTTCTCGCACAGCACTGAACATTAAGCATAAAGTTCAGCTTTATACAGGGAATGTAAGAATGATGGCTTAGCCATAATGCTTGATGTCAAAGGTAATACATTGGGGAGTTTTGATATTTATTTTGTAAGGATAGATTCTTAAAAGACTGGTGAAGATACAGATTTCAAAATTCCCCAAACATTCAGGCACTGCATTTAGCTCCGTATATGCCTTAAGTATTCTTCCAAGATCTTTTGATTTTAATAAACAGGTAAATTCATCCAAATAATCACATTAGCAAGAGGAGAAGAAAGAGAACAGGGAAGATGAAGTATAGGAAAAATGTCTAGAGTTTGTTTTCTGCCTTATTTGAAACTGGAGAAAATAGGATTATCACACGTAACTAATAAAAAAATGAAACATAATCCCAGTAATTGAAGGTGAAGGTAGAAGATACGATCCATAGTTACCACCTTCTTTTATCATTTACACACTTACTGCCTTCACTATCAACCAATTTTGTAATAAAAATCATTAAAACCTTAGTCACTAAAAATGCATCTATTAAACATATGGTGTAAAAGATGGTGCTACATATAGTTGCTGGCCCTTTTAAAGGACTGAAATCTCTTTTAAAAAGCACTAAATCTCTAAGACTTAATAGCACAAACAAAAGGAAAACACACTTCCTAGTTTAAAAGTGCTCATTTCATTTTGTGAACATTTTGTGGTATGGCATATGACAGCTGAAATATAAATTATCCTCTAAAAATACATCAAAATTATTTTTGAAAGTAAAACTCAAATAAGACTTTAAAACCCACAGTTCATTTACAACCATGCATTCATCAATTCCAAACTGCAGAAATAAAAATGAGAGTTAATATTTAATTGTCTGAATTAAAAAATACTTACACTATTGGCTTTTCCAGGCGACTTCCCTGTGAACCAACAATCTCCCCCAATGTACAAAACACTTGTCCCAGAAAGTCCTAAAATAGACAAAAGGATTAAAGCTCATAAGTTCCCAGACCGTCTTTACACTACATATTTTGCACATCATATTTGCATTGTTTTCATTGCTGAAATATTAAGTTCTTTAACTTCCAATATTAAATGGCATAGGCTCAATATGTATTAATTTTAACAATGTGATCTCCCCTAAGTTTGTACAGTGTTTTGTCCTTTTAATCACAGAGCAGACTTGTTATTGTATTTAGACCTTGTGTTTATTTTCTTTTTCTTTTTTAAATAAAACTGAAAATGGAAAAAGTTCCAGGATTTGAATTCACAAGTGGCTTGCCTCTGGATGTCTCTAAAACTTCAAAGCTTTTGGCTGAGGCAGTGAACTGTGAAAACACGGAAAAATGGTGACAAAGAAAAGCAGCACCACTTACGGAGAGGACATGTGGTACACGGCTATACAGCCAGGGTCTGGAGCCACACTGCCAGGTGGCTATTCCTGTACCATCACTACTACCTGTGACGTGAGCTTGATTGCTCTCCAGTTTCCTCATCTCTAAAATAGATTAGTCCCCGTGACAGAGTTATTTGGAGTGTTCAATGAGTTATTGCATGAGTTGATACTAGCATATATTAGGTGCCTAAAATAGGGTTTAGTATAAAGCATTATAAAGTTCATTAATCATGATTTTTGCTTTCAAGACTCAGAATAACCCTGCAACATGTGAGGCCTGTTATTAATGCTTCACCTCACATAAAAATAAATTCATCATCGAGGGGGTTCACTTTTCCATGTTTTAAGCAGTTAGTAAATAGCAAAGTTAGGACTAACCCAGATGTTCTGATTCTAGATTGATGTGCTGTCTAAGAATTTAAATACCATAAATACAATGCAACGGGCTATCAAATAAGGGCTCCAACATCATCTGAGTATTTGGGGCAGGAAATAAGGAGGTGTTTCAGGCAGAGACACTGTTGGGAACCACCCTTCCTGGTTTCAGGAGCTGTTACCCTCCATGGCTAAGGCTCAGTAAAGAGACCTTGGGATCGTAAGCTACTAAAGAGACAAAGCTTATCTTCCTGGTAGGGGCACTGCTTCTGCCCCCTTTTACTTCACCTTTGTTGGCCCCAGGTGGATGACTGGTTAGCCAATGAAGGGTAAGATTCGTCAAGGGAGGGATGACCTAATACAGGCATGGTCACACAGGGGCCCTCAGGGAAGGACTTGGGGGGCTATAGAAAAAGGGGGTGATGGACCCTTGCCCCTCAGCTTTGACATAGCCTGAGTCCTCATTCTGTCTGCAAGAAGTCTCCTAATCTCTTGGCTGCCTTACTTCCCCCACCTGACTTAAGCCTGAAACAATGCTGGAGGTGGGTACAGCCCTGTGCTGGAAAGGGCAGGTTCCCCAGGGCAATCAGGCCTAAGAAAGGATGCATAAAATTATGTGAAGCCTGCTTTGCTAATGCCCTCAATTTAAATGATAAGGATTCAAGCATAAAATGAGTTTGTTTTTCCAAAATTTTATTGCCCTTTAGCTAAACCCTGACTCAGAATAAGCCCTCACAAATCTTTCTATATTATCTATTGTTTGATCCTTACTGCCTGACAATGAGTGATGAGCTTTACCTGTACTCCCGTGCAAATTGAACCCAATAAAAGCCCACTGAGGAACAGGCTCCTGGCCCTTCTCCTCTGAGAGATCAGTCACCTTTCCTCCCCAAGCAGATTATGTCTTGGTAGATTTATTCTCAACTGTGGTGCCTGGTGAGGGTGGGGTGGGGGCTGTGGGTGGAACCCTCCCCAAGACAATTTCTAGTTTAGTCCGTGTATAATTCCAATCTGTTTTAAAGGAAAAAGTGAGAGATCTCTCTCAATCTGTGCAGCAAACTGGCCCAGGGGAAGCCCTAGAAAAGTTGGGTACAGGAATGACAGCAAACAAAATGCTGTTTCAGGTTTTACTAAATAAAATTTTGAAATGCCTAACAATCCACAAAAGTAAAACTATGTTATTCAGTGAAAAGAAAGTGGGAAGGTGAAGGAAGCATGCTCTAAGGCCCATAAGAGTCAGGGGGACATTTTCCCAAAGGAAGTAAGCCTTGAGAGCCAGGCAGGAAGGAGTAGTGGAGAGAAGAAAGCTGGACATTCTAACCCCAGAGAACAGATCAGAGTTAGAGGCAGAAAAGAGTTGACGAGAAAAGAGTGGGTCTAAATTAAAGGGCAGAAATGGAGATGAAGAGCCAAGACTCTGAAGGACCCTTTTGACTAGGGAAAAAAAAATCTCTTTGGATAATCAGAAGCATTCTAGCATTCTGAAAATTTTAGGTACCAATTTGCAGAATGGACTTGAGGAGGGAGGAAAATCTGGAAGCCAGATCAATCAGAAGACTATAGTACTTAGTAAGAAGCAAAGTGCTAAGTCCCAAACTAAAGTTGTAGAATAAAGTAGGGAACCCCACAGAAAAGTGACAGGGTTGGTGTAAACTGTACTTGCACATGGCGGGAAGGGTACAGTGGCGAGAAGGAGAGACAGAAAATAAGTCTCATCTGGAACTTGATGGCTGGCAGAGTGACAACACCATAAACTCACAAATCATCTAAACTTTTGCTTCCAAATAGGTAAAAAGTACTTAAGGTAAATCCTTTACATATTTGACTTAAGTATTTTTAATAATAACATGTTTTTTCCAATTTCAAAACAGACTTTACAAATATGTTTCTGGGTTTTCTAAACAAACCTAAATTTCTCTAAGTCTCGCGGCATATAGTTAGGGTTGAATACAAAAGATTTAGAATATATCATTGCTCTTCTGAGTGAACAGCAAAGAACACACATGGCAGACTCTAGAATTCTTTTCTAGGGATACTGATATTCATGGTCAGCTGCAAACCCTATGTATTAAATGGGTTTGGCCAATGGAGTAACAAGTCTTGGTAGGAGTTATTCTGTGCTGTAATTACCCAAGAATACAAAACAGAAGTCTTGAGCATATATTATCCAAATTAGGGTGGATACACATTAGCAAACAATGAACAGGCAAATATCATCATTACTGGACCAAAAAATAATAATAAAATGAATAAAATGTGTAACAAAAAGATATGGTGTGCACCTATGTGTACTCCCCCCACTGTTATTGCACACCTTGCCCCTAAGCATTTATGGCATTTATGTAGTTGTTTTATGCCTGTCTCAATTTGTACATTCCTTATAAAACAACACATTAGCTACTCAAAAGCATAAATCAGCACATATTGTCAACCATTCCTTGTGCTGGAAAGTTCTACTGATACCATTCTTTAGTCTTCTCAATGGTACACATTTCCTGTGCATTTTACACAATACTAGTAATATAATTAGTGTCTTATAATGGATATTTTTAGATATTTTGGTCTTTGCTTAGATAAATATAGAAATAAAACCTGACTACACAACCTGTACTGACTTGTGTCTAGCTATGGTGTTTTTTTTCTAGTTTATAAGTCATTATAATAAGATCATAATAGTATTTCCAGTAATAAATCCAGGCACCTTTCCACAACTCAAACACACGCACAGACCAAATCTAGACTAGAGTGACAGCAGCTTAGAAATGCTTTAATGTATTCAATCATATTAATTCTTGGGCTTTTTCCAAACTGACCGTGAGATCAATAAATATTTGTGAACTGAGTGAAATTTTACTTTATAATCTAAAAATACACAGATGAAACTTAGTTTTTTAATTTCTTTAAATGTACATAAAGCACATTGATATTATACATAGGATGCATTCTATGATTCTTTAAAAGTATCCAGATATTATTCTGAACCGAATATGCTGGTATTAAACCGGCGAGACCTAGCAGTGAGAAGTGGAGGAGATAGGAAACAGGTGTAGAGCACAGCAATACAAAGCATTATAACAACAACATGAGTTTCATATTACATGGGTAGTTTTAAAAAACACATAAGCAAATCAGAGGGAGTGTTTGGCTTATTCCAGTAACAATATAAACTAGTTTTGTTACTAGCAGAACACAACTCAAAATCCATGGAAGCTTTGCTATACCATCAGATTCCAGCTGATCATTATAAATGTTTCTCTTCTCTTTTCTTGTTAATATTCAGGGGAATATCTACTTTAACTTCATAACTGTATAAATGAGTATAATATTCTAGTTTCTTCAAAATTATTATTTATTATTTCCTCTGTACCAATTTTTACTGGTCAAGTCCATCCATTTACATTTTATATAATATTTAAAATTACATTACAGCTATGTGCTTTAATAATTCCACATATATTAAAAGGTAATATATTTTGCAGGAAATAAACTGGTTATGTTTATTGGGGTTTTTTTGCTTGCTTGGTAGTTACCAGTTTTAATGATTCCTATATATTCTTTTTAAAAGATCTTTTACAGCCCTGGCAGGGTGGCCCAGCTGGTTGGAGTGTCATCCCATCCACCAAAAATAGGCTGCAGGTTTGATTCCTGGTCAGGGCACATACCTAGGTTAGGTTCCATCCCAGGTAGGTAGGGGCACACAAATCCGGGAGGAAAGTAATCAATGTTTCCCTCTCACATCTCTCTCTCTCCCCCACCTCTCTCCCCCCCTCAACCTTCTATAAAATCAGTTAAACATTCTCAGGTAAAGTTTTTTTAAAGATGATCTTTTACATACATGCATATATTTATTTGTTTACTGGTACAAAGCAGTATATAACATATTCCTCCACAGTAAGAATTATGAGGGTCTATAATGTATTCATTGGGTTTATATTCTGGCTATTTACTAATGTCTGTCTGCCTCAGTGTCCTACTCTATAAAATAAACATAATGAATAATGCCTATGCATTAAATTGTTGGAACGACTAAATAATATGTGCAAAGTGCTTAGAACAGATGCTTGGGACATAGTAAGCACCTAAGAAGTATATGCCTCCCTTCTTGTCCCCACTTCCTAGGTTAATAGAACATTACTATATACTCAAAACTCATTATTTACCACTAGATGCCAGCACTGAAGATACTGTAATTATCTGAATAAAATAATATATATCTTTTCCAAAACCACTTAACACTCGTGGTCAATACAAATGCTCATTTTGAGTGTCATTATAAAATCCAAACGTGTCTTATAAACCAATTTATCTTATATGTTAACTAGTATACATAAAAACATGTTTGTTTTGTTGATTAGATTCCTGTTAAAGGTGAGATCATATGGTATTTGTCTTTCACCGCCTGGCTTATTTCACTTAGCTGGAGTTTTAATACAGCAGAGTAGTTGGGTGCAGTCAACTGGCCAGAAGTTGATCGTTCAATTTCTTGGTAAGATAGAGTCATGATTTGCCTCCACTAATTCCTTCTACCCTGTATTCATTATACTGCAACTAAATACATTCACACTAAGAGTCAGAGAAAATATGTGATACAAAATTTTTTTCTTTTACAGTATTTCAACCAAGTGAGAAAAAATTAGTGCAGAAAGTTTTTATTACTTGTGAAATGTTATTGTTGACACTATCTACTACTATTTTATATTGGAACTCTTTGCTAATACTGCTCACTTCCTTTGTATTTAATTAATTCATACTAATCACATGAACTGTAAAGATCAACATGTGACCAAATATCATATTGATAAAGATCAATTTGCCAATAATTCTTACTAATCAAACAAGGTGGTTCTTTACTCCAGTAATCATTCCTACTGTCTCAATGGTTGTTAGCATATCTACACGTTGCTTGGGGAATAAGGCAACCTCAATATGAAACAACTGTATGAGTTTTTCAAACCATGGTATAATTTACCAGGAGGCAGTTTTTAGTAGAAACAACTTGTCGCATTTTAAGATGACTATAACACAGCTATTTTTTTTCAAAAAAGAATCTGTCTTTTTAATGAATGGAATGACCTAAAAATCAAAAATGCAAATCTTACCTTCAAGAAATTAATAAAAAGTACTAAACTCAGATATCAGTAGTTAAATTATAAACACAATTTCAAAATTATTTTCTAAAGCTAAATTTATTCCTTTCCTTTTCCTCTGCACTAGTTAATTTTCAAAATATATTTTGCTTGCTAAGAGTACAACTGAAGGCAGTAAATATGGCAGCTGAATAAAAAGTAACCTTTCAACAATGATTACATGGTCACTGATATAAATTAACAATTAAAATTATCCACAACATATATATTTAACACTTGCAAACCATATGATATATAAATTTAAAAATCAGCTATGCAATTCAAAAATATAACAAATGTATAGAATATATTTACCTTATGGAGGCACATCACTTTTATTGAATGCTAGTACTCATAAGTAAAGAAATGAAAAATATAACATGCTAACAGAAAATAAGTAAATATTCTCACTACTAGTAAACATGGTGAGACAATCAATAGGCCAACAAACTAGAAAACTTACTAAATACTATTATTAAATAATATAAAATATATTATAGCATTATTAAATAATAATTAAATACAACAACTATCAAACTATATCATTATGAAATACTAAGTTCTGGGTAAGGGTTGGCTTTACATATAAACAATCTTACGTAATATAACTTAACAAGTGCTGAAGACAACTGCCATCAAACATACTTCAGGCATTGTCCCTATCTGTCTCAAAGTCTAAGGCAGATTTACAAGGCCATATTGAAAATGCAAATGGAAACAATCCACTTATAGAGCATCAGTCATAAATTGTTTAGCTTATATATGCTTATAAGGGTAGCTCTCATCCTCTATGAAGGACCAGAAAGCATACAATGAAAAAGAAAGTCATTACTGGAAAGGCATCAGGGGATACTAGGCAAACAGGCAAGGCCTCTCAGTGAAGCTTGAGTAGAAATCTGAACAATGTGAGGGAGACAACCATGTGACTATTGGGATAAAAGCATTCCAGGTAGGAGAAAAGCAAGAACAAATGTCCTGAGACAAGAATATACTGAGGGGATATATATATGGAAAAGCAAGAGAGCCGGGGGCAGGGGGTCTCGTGGAGAATTAGCAAAAACGAGAATGGGAGGAGAAGAGGGAACTAAGGCCCACAAAGGCTGTGAATTCCATCGGAGGTGTGCAGGGAAGCCACTGGAGAGTTTGCACTGGAAAGTAGCACGGGCCTGACCAGGCTGTTAAGGTGGTAATTTTGGCTAATCTTCCACCAAATTTCTAAATGCTGAAGTTCCCCCGAGGCTGTATCCTCTTCTCTTTTCCAATTATACAGTACTTTTATGAGATAACTTTATTGAGTTCCAACTCAATAAAGTTATTGGGCTGAAGTATTTGGGCTGATGGTTCCCAAATCTACATCTCTAGTCTCCAAACATGGCCCAATCAGTATCTCCAGGTGATTCTATTGGGTGATTTATATTGTTTGAGAATCTCCAGGTGATTCTCAAACAGTATAAACCTGCCCTGACCACTGATTTCACTATACTCACTTCTGTCACCTCTCTCTCCTCCTTCCCAATGCACCCACTACATAAAACTGTATCACCATTTATCCAGTTCTCTTACCACGAACCCAGTAGTTATTCTTACTTCTCCTATCTTCACACGGGCCATCTAATTGATCAAACATTAGATGTTTGTTGATCAAACATCTAATTGATCAACAAACTTTTATCTGAAATTCAATCACCTCTTACCACTTCAAAGGCTATCTTCACCAAATGCTCACCTCACCAAATTACAGCAGCCTTGTAACTGGTCTCTACCTGTTCCCAACCCTGGGTGAAATCTGAAACTAACCCCCTAACACAAAAGGCAAGTAGAAACCAAATAAAGAGGCAGACTACTCCAGATTGGTAGGTGACTGTTTTGATAAGTTGGGGACTTGCACACTAGGCTTCTCTTGGGCAGCAGAAAAACAAGTAGATTGCTACCTCTACCCTCAAGAATCTTAAAAGTTTATACAGGAGCATTAATGGGGTTCAGTCATGTATTTAGCCCAGATGGTCTAACAACACATTACTTACTTAAGGCTGTTCTTTCTTTCTTTTTTTTTTTTTAAGGTATGATTACTTTTTTTTAAGATTTTATTTATTTTTATTTTTAGAGAGAAGGAAGGGAGGGAGAAAGAGAGGGAGAGAAACATCAATGTATGGTTGCCTCTCATGTGTCCCCACGGGGGACCTGGCCTGCAACCCAGGCATGTGCCCTGACTGGGAATCAAACCTGCGACCCCTTGGTTAGCAGCCCACGCTCAATCCACTGAGCTACACCAGCCAGGGCAAGGCTGTTCTTGAAATAGCTCAGGCTATGGGCAGAATGTACATTTTACGGATAGGATCAGGAGGAGGGGTGTGAAGCCTCTGATTGCCTGGGTCTGGCTTGTGGGTCAGCCAGCAATCACATCCTCCCAGCAACCTCTTCCAACAGTCTCCTTAACTCCAGTCTTGCTCCCTTACCCCATTCTCCACTTCAGCTGCCAGTCATTTATCAAACGTATAAATAAGATTACATCACCCTCAAGTGAAATCCATGAAAAAAAATCCAAACTTTTTAAACTATGGCCTGCAAATCTCCACATCATCTGAATCCTGTGAACCTTTCCAAACTATTTTATTCCACTCCTCTCTCATTCACATTATTCTCTATATGGTAGCTATCTTTCAGTCACACCAATATTCCAAACTTTTTCCTGAGTTAAGGTCTTTGTTTTGCTGTTCCTTTTTCCTGGAATACTTTTTTCTTAGATTTTCAATAGCTCCCTCCTTCTCTTTAATAAGTACACCTAGGATGAGAACTGGTACAAAATCATACTGCCTGCCTGGTTAAGACAAATCTAACTTTCTAGTTAATGGGCTTCATCAGCAACTCTCTCTCAGTGATATAAAAAGTAAGTTATCTTAACCGTTAGTTTTCATTTATTTCTTTTTTAATTATATAGCGTTCAGGTCTACAATTTTATCATATATCATATGTACATTGTATTCTGTTCACCACCCAAGTCAAGTCTCCTTCCATCACCATTTATCCACCCTTTACTCTCTTCTACCTCTCATCACCCCCTCTCACGCTGTGAATTACCAACTGTTATCCTTATCTATGAGGTTTGCTCTTTTCTTGCTCAATCCCTTCACCTTTGTCACCCAGCCTTCCAACATTGCTTCCCTCTGACAGCCATAAGTCTGTTCTCTATATCTATGAGTCTGTTTTTCTTTTGTTATTTTATTTTGTTCACTAGATTCCACATATGAGTAAAATTATTCGGTACTTGTCTTTCTTTTATTGGCTTATTTCACTTATCATAATACTCTCCAGATTCAACCATGTTGTCGTAAATGGTAAGATTTTGGGGTTGTTGTTTTTTTTTTTTTTTTTTTGCCTAGTAGTATCCTATTTATTTCTGTTGAATAAATCTGCCCACTCCACCTACCAAACTTCAAAAATGTAAGCTGTTTTAGGACATAGAAAATGTTTGTCTTATTGATGGCTATACGATGTGTCCAGAAAAAGTCCAGCCATTGTTAATATAACGAGAACAGTTTGTGTGACATCAATGTAACATGGCAGCCAAGGACAGTGGACTGGAATGGGCATGTATTAACAATGACAACTTGACTGTATTAGCCAGTGGGGGCAGTAGACGTCACTGAGTGAGCATGTGTACTGTGTATTTGTCATATTCAAAATGACTGAGTGAGTAGAGCAACAAATCTGCATCAGATTTTGTAATATTGAACATTCCTCCATGGAAACTACTCAGATGATTCAGAAGGTTGCAGCTATGGGCAACTGGTGACTGGGGCTTCATCAGGACAACACACCAGCTCATGCATCACGTCTCCTACAGAGTTTTTTGGCAAGACACCAAATCACCCAAGTGACTCAGCCCCACTAAAGCCTAGATTTGGTGCCCTGCAACTTCTGGATTTTCTCAAAACTAAAATTACCTTTGAAAAGGAAGAGATTTCAGACCATGGATAAGATTCAGGAAAATACCACAGGGCAGCTGATAAAGACTGGGAGACCTGTGTGAGTTCCCAATGAGACTACTTTGAAGGGGACTAAGGAGTTATTGTCCTATTTACAATGTTTCTTGTATCTTGTACCTTCTTTAATAAATGTCTTTATTTTTCATATTACATGGCTAGGTACTTTCTGGACAGATCTCATACTCTTCAGCACTAGAAAACTGTCTAGAATATATTTATTACTTGCCTGATTGTATGAATATACATTAGAATTCAGTTCAGTTATATTTTAGTTAAGTTGTCTTTTATTCTAATAAAAGAATCTTGCTTCACTTGTAAATCTATTCCTATGAGACAATACATTTCATGGCCCAAACATTAAGTTTTAAATAAAATTTTCACATACATCTGATCGACATGTAGAAGTTCAGAAATATATTTAGAAGACATATTAAAGAACAAATCCACCTTCATAAAAGCTGGTGTTTTGTGACCAGTATAATCCAGTGAGCCATTAACATTTCTAAAACAAAAATTTTAGTGGGGACCCTTTGATATCAAATGGATAAATGCATTTTGGAAAACCATGTGGGTATGAAAATGTAGTAAACCAAGTACAGCGTTGATGTCATCTGGCCAGAACACCAAACAGAATCTTAGAGACACCAATTATGGGCTCGTTATTAATCTTTTCATTAATAATTTGGCTAATGCAATTATGCAAATGAAAGTATGCCATGCAGTTCTGCTAATGGCATTCAGATGAGTGGGTCAATAGCAACTTAGAGAACACAGCTGGAATTCAAAATGTCAGATTTTGTTCACATTATCTAACACTTTTGGGGATAATATTTTAGTAATTTCCTTAGGGAATCATAAAATGGATTAATGCTCTAAAGGAATATGTCCCTGGATATCATAACTCAGACTGGATCATAATATTTCTCCACCAAAAAACTTTTCCACCATCAATAGTATCAATTAAAGTTTTACTGATCATTTATCAATGTATTATGCATTTGCTTGCAGTGTCAGAAATCTAAGGTACAGCTCCATATTTCCATTTTCCCTAATAGTACCCCAAATGTAACAATCTCATCCAATATTTTTAAGTATTGAAAACCAAATACAGTAATTCAGAAAAGGGTTGCTTTCAAAATTATCAGAAATGAGAATGAAAAATAAAAATAATTTATGATTATTAAGGAGTTTCTCTTGCTATTCAATTACTTTTGTAAAAGATAAGTACCTGCTCTCCACATGAAAGCCCAGGCACTTAGCAGTCTTTCTTAAAAGGTTCCAGTTTTTATTTCACTTTGCAAAATTGGCAGGTAGACACTTTTAAAGAATTGTATCCTTGGAAAATAGACTTAGCTTGTTTATTGGTTCCTTTGATCTCCTAAATGCCTCTTGAATTCACTAGGCTGAATTAGTTATATGTGCTTTTACCTAAAATCTGTACTTCAATGCATTCAAATAAGGAGAGGTTTTTGTTCATTTCTAACAGAAATTTACAGCAATTCAAAAACACATTTCTTTCCTCTTTTCACACACTTCATTCACTTATAAACTCAGGCTCTTATCAACTAATTTGTATTGCTTACTAAATATATTTAAGAAAAATAACAGAGAATAATGTACAGAATACATTAAAATGCAAGATAATATAAACCACAGGAACTATAGGAAGCTAGTAATACTTCAAAGAGAAAGGTGATGAGAATCTGAATTAGGGCAGTAACAGCAAGAAAGGAAAAAAGGTAGAAGAAAAGTCTTTATTAGTGGGAACAGAATTTGTTGACTCACTAGATTTGTAAGACAGAAAAAGGTTAATTAAGGAAGACTGACCCTGAAATACAAGTGGAGGGAGATGTTAAGGAACTTCACTTGAGTTAGTGCTCATTTTCCATTCAGCAAGTAAATGAGATAAGATTCATAAAGAAATGATGACTGAACAAGAAACATGAGTCCCAAAGGGAAGACTTCCTGTAACTGACTCAGGGCTGTCAGAGCTTCCCAAGACCTCCCCTGCAGTGGGACCATCAGGGTTCTCTAAAAGCAGCACTCCAGCCTTGCGTGGGAAGGCCAGGGGGTAATATCTCAGAGTCCTTGCCTTTGGTAGAGGTAGGTTTTATGTATTTTAAGTCAAACACAATTTGGTTCTCAGTTCCTTTTAAAAGATCCCTGGAACATTGTTATGATGTTAAATGAGCCAGCACTACATCTGTTGTTGATTACTTACTTTTATTAGTTACTTAAAAAAACTAAGGAATTATTTCAGAAATTTGCAATGTTTTTGTCACAACAGGTACCAGGGAAACTGTATGGAAGTTTCAATCAAGTCTATCTTAACTACAAGTGAATGAATAAACAAACAAACAATGAAATAAATAAATAAGAGGTTGATGACACATCCAAGTTTTAACCTAATGGCTTTCTTTTCTAACAGAAAGATGTTAAGGAACACTGACCATGAAACACAAGAGAAGATGTTAAGCAACCAACTGCACTTGAGAATTCCACTAAAGAGTTCCATCACGTAAGTATACCATGTTGATGACAATTCTCAAGATAGACAATGGAGATAATGGAACTTTTTCCATTTATGTATCTTGATACACACACACACACACACACACACCCCTTCTGCAGAAAATCTACCAGGCACTAACTATCTAACAAGCAGTTGGGACTTGGCTTTCCTGAGGTTTCAGAGGGACAGGCACTTGGGAGTGCTCAGGGTAGGGCGTGGAAATGGTTGCAATTTCTCAAGAAGAGCTTATCCAGTAGGAGGAGAAGAAAACTGTAAATAAAGTCATGAAAAACACTAATAGTAAAGGATAAAAGAATAAAGAGACACTAACACATGATAGATAATGAATAAACAAAGATTTAGGAAAAGAAGCAAAGGGAAAGTTTCCATAGAAGTCAGAGGAGTATTTCAAATAAAAGGGAGGTCAAGTAATGTAAAGAATGAATAGAGGCCACCAGACTTTGATTTAACCTATGTCAGAATACTTTAAGCAGAAATGAAAACCAGAATACAATAGAGTAAGCTGATGAGAGAATGAAAAGTAAGCTATGAGCCGGTGTGGCTCAGCTGGTTGGAGTGTCGTCCCATAACTGAAAGGTTGCAGGGCACATGCCTGCGTTGTGGGTATGATCCCCGATGCCTGGTCCATGCGCATAAGGGAGGCAACCAATGGATGCTTCTCTCATGCTTCAATGTTCTCTCCCTTCCTCTCTCTCTAAAAGCCATGTCATCAGGCAAGGATTAAAAGAAAAAAAAAAGGAAGTCATGATAGAAACCCAGGCTGTTCTCTAAAGATGTATGCTAAATGAGAAGTTAGTAAAAGGGATACCATAAGGATAAAGCAGATTCAGGTAAGAATTTTTACCATGAGGAAGATATAAAACTTTTCTTATGGGAGAAAGAAGATATTTTACAAAAAATGTATATTTTGGAAAGATATTTACATTCATGACTTCTACAAAACATATCTCACCATCAATAAAAAAAAAGAAAACACAACCCACTGAATGAGAGGAGATATTACCCAATGGTACATGCAATAAGGAGTTAATTTCTAGAATACATAAGGAGCTCATGCAACTTAGTGCCAAAAAAAGAAACACAATCTAATTTTAAAAATGGGAAGAGGAGCAACAAGTATAAAGGCCACATGGACAAAAACTAGCGGGGGTGGAAATGGGAGGGGGGTGGGGAGGGCTGGGGCAGTGGGCTGGGATGAGAGCAAAAGACAGAAAACCGTACAAGAACAACAATTAAAATAAATTTTTAAAAAAGATTAAAAAAATGGGAAGAGGACTTGAATAAACATTTCTTCCAGGAGACATACAGATGGCCAACAGACATATGAAAAGATGCTCAAGATCACTAATCTTTAGAGAAATGCAAATCAAAAGAACACTGAAATATCAGATCACACTTGTCAGAATGGCTACCATCAGTAAATCAACAAACAACAAGTGTTGGTGAGGATGCAGAGAAAAGGGAATTGCCAGATACTGTTGATGGAATTGTAAGTTGGTACAGCCATTATAGAAAACGGTATGGAGTCTTTTTACAAAAATTTTTTAAAAAATTACGATATGACCCAGCAATTCTACTTCTGGGTATTTATACAAAGAAATCCAAAACATGAATTTGAAAGTATATAAGCACCCCTATGTTCACTGCAACATTATTTACAATAAAGATATTGAAGCACCCTCAGTGTCCATTATTAAATGAATAAATAAAGAAGCTGTGGTACATATATACAATAGAAGATCACTAAGCTATAAAAATGAACAAAATCTTCTCACTTCCAACAACATGGTTGAATCTAGTTGATCTTATGATAACTGAAATAAGTCAGAGAAAGACAAATACATTATGATATCACTTACATGTGGAGTCTAAAACACAATATAAATGAACAAACAACATAGAAACCAACTCCTAGATACAGAGAATAGACTGACAGTTACCATTTGGGGAGTTGGGATCGGGAGAGGGCAGGATTAGGGGGGTTGGTGGGGGCAGTGGAGGGACTGAGCAAAAAAGAAAAAATCTCATGGGCGCAGACAACAATGTGGTGATTGCTGGGAGGGCCTTAGGGAGAAGTAGACAAGAGTATAAGCGGGATAAATGGTGATGGAAGGAAACTTGACTTGGGTGAACACATATTAGTGTACAGATGATGTGCTGTGAAATTGTACACCTGAAACCTGTATAATTTTGTTAACCAGTGTCACCTCAATAAATTCAATAAAAACTAAAAAAATAATACAAGTTGCTAGTTATAAAAATAGTCACAAGGATATAAAGTACAACATAGGGAATGCAGTCAATAATACCATAATAATTACGTGTGGTGTCAGAGAGTACTAGACTTATCAGAGTGATCACTTCATGAGGTATATAAATGTCTAACCACTACATCATATACCTAAAATTAACATATTATATGCCAACTATAATTAAAAACCAAATATTTCAAGAATGAAGAATGAGTCAACTGTTTTAAAAAAAGATATCTCTTGCATAATAATATTTAGTCATTACTGATTATTGAAGGAAAATGGAGTTAATTAAGTTTGAGGTACCCCCCTACCACACTACTACTCTCTGCCTGAACTCAAGGCAACTAGGCTGGTAAGGACCACATGTTACCACCTTACATCCACCCTCAAAACACCCAACCCCATGGCAATGTCCTTAACTGCCCAGTTATCACGCCCCCTAAAGACCAGTTTGAATGAGAAATGTGGAAATTACATTCAGGGAGAGAGGGCCCTTGAAAGTCTACATCCAGTCAGGGTTAGGGAGGTCATTTTCCATTTATGAACAATGATAAACAGAGAAATGTGATCTTCATTGACAAACAGAAGTTCAGGGAAAAATCATAGTGCAAAGAACATGTGGCCTGAGAGAGAGAGAGAGAGAAACTCAGTGTAACTCACTGCACCTGTTTCTGCTGCTGTTCCCATAAAGGCAGGTTACGTGTCACATGATCCCTTGCATAATCTACCTATGTGTGAGATAAGTGAATGCATTTTCTTTCCTAGCAACTAAGTAATTCTGACTAAAAAATGTGGATCCTTTTCCAATCCTTCCAGTACAAAGGTATAGAAATTGTGTATGCCCAGCCACAGTGCTATGACTCTTATCATGAGGAGGAGGAAGGCGATATGGCAACTGCACCGAACTTGACTTATGGACAGGAATGACCTTATTACAGCATCTCTGAATCTTTCTTCAAATGCTTCATAATGAAAATAAATACCAAAAATATTCCTTTAATGAAAGAAAGCAGCAGAAATTATATTTTTTACCACCATACCTAGGCTTCTAGTTTCTCCATATAAGTCTCTGAGCTTATGTCCCTTCTCTCTTCTCCAAATTAAAACACTCCCCTTCTTCTAACTGCACTAGAAATCATCTATATTGTATATCATATATAATCATATATAAGTGTATATATATGTGTGTGTATATATACATATAAATTCTATTACAGTTAATAACCTCCAACAATAGAAAAGTAGAAAAATCTCACCCTCCTGACATTAGTCCCATTGGCCTCTCAACCCTGGTAGAGCTGCCAATTCCCCATCACTGTATTCAGATTTCATATGGCTCCTAGTTAAACCCCTTTCAGCCCTTCCTACTAAGTCTGGTCTAATTCCAAACCCACAGGTCAATAAATAAGCTGAACAGGACCACGGATGCCTATCCAAAGAATCTCATGCCCAACCCTCTCTTCCTACCTCCACCTCTTTATCTGCCTCCCCCACCACCCTGCCGCTCCTGAACCTGTAAACTCCCCTATAGGGAACCTATATGCACAGCAGTGGTGAATGCAGCCCAGGCCCTGATTCGCAAAACTGGCAGGGAGCAAGTCAGCACACAGGAACCGAGCCCATGGATTGGTTTTCCCATGGGGAATCATGCCTGTATTGTACCTAGGCTGCTTTGAGGCTTATTTTTTTGCTAGAACTCCCTCACCCTGAATTGAGGCAGCAAATGTTTACTGCGTATCTTTAAAGTAACTTCCTAAACTCTATGCTAAACCTCCCCAAGTATGGAGTGTAACAAGTTCAACCACTTTTCCCCTTGCATCTGCAACATTCTCTTCTTTGAAGTACTTAGCAACATTCTTTCCTTTGTTATGTGTAAAAGGTAATCACCTAAAGCAAACCTGTGCGTAGTAAATTGGGACCATCCTTGATGTAATGCTCCCAGAAAAGCAATAAAAGCCTGTCCAGGCAGGGGTTGGGGCCCTGTCTCACTTACAGAGCAGCCACGCCATCCCTTTTTCTCCATAGGACTTCTGTAGTCCGCCATTCCTTTTTCTCCATAGGACTTCTGTAGTCCGCCATCCCTTTTTCTCCATAGGACTTCTGTAGTCCGTGTGAATTTGGTCCGTGTGAATTTGTTCATCACATCCACAACACACCGGACCCCACTGGCCACAGCCCATATCACTCCCCAAGTGATGGCTGTTGCCCATTGAGTAGAGCTCTTTACAACAGAGGAACGGGAAAACCAGAGCCCAAAAAGAACAGAAGAGACTGTAAGTGACTCCAGGACAGACTCCGTGTCTGTTTTGCTCATACCATACCATCAGAAACTGGAATGGGGCCCGGCATGAAGAGGTAATTAGAAAACGTTGTTGAACAAATGAATTACAAGGACAGTGGAATGGTCAATCATTCTGCCCGTACCCAACTATGTACATCTCTCTGAGTGAAGCCTCCCAAAAGGACACCAGCTCACTATTTGCCCGTTCTTAACCTGATTCAGAGAACTGACATTGCTTCTTCACAAATAATGAATAAATAAATAAGACTAATATATTCCACATACTGAAATATGACTATTATTACATGAATGTTATGGACATGTACATTTTGTATTAATAAGTCAACATAAATCATAAATGAAGACATTATATTTTTTATTATATAATCATGATAAAAAACATAAAACATGAACTTACATGTTTGGACAAGTTGGGGCTCTTTGAGTCAACATCATACCTAAAAGATAAAAATATAAGACTCAAATTATTTCCATAACATACAGCTAGAGAAAAACATCAGTATTTTCTAAAAAACATAAATAATATAAAAATGAATCAAAATTATAGCAATGGGGAGAGAAACTTTTATTTCTACAACCTAAATAGAAATCCCCATGTTTTAATCATCAATTCTGCTGCTTGATAAGACAAGTCTAAAATTTATTTGTCTTATGAAGCAATTAGTAGTCTAATAATATTTAAAATGCCCTAAAAACTGCAATTCCTCTCCCCTGGATACCACTGAAAAAGAAACAGAGGGGTGGTAACTAGTAAAGGGCTGTCATTTATATACGTTATAATTCTTACTTAATATGTTAAATGCTGTTGTTAATTTGGAAATTTAGCTAAAGTAATGAGACATTATTCTTCCTCAATCATAGAACTTGGGGGAAACGCATATCTTACAGTAAGAAAAATATATTTATATAGGACTACTATACATCCTGTTTTAGACTAGATGGTACTCCAAATGATTTCTTGAAGGGATCCTGGGAAAACATCACTCACTATCACCTTAGCCCTGCTTTTTAAAGAATTTGTGGAAATGGTAAGATCACTAGCAGTCAAAACAACCAGAATGCGCTGAATTTTTGAACAGGAAAATATTTGTACTGCCTCCAGTCTTTCTTCCAAGTCGGATTCCCTGCACATCCCTTGTGCATAGCTTCCCAGCGAAAATTAGCTGCTTGTTTCCAAAGGTTAATTAAAATCTTCCCTCTCACATAACAAGAATGTTTTTACAAAGAAACAAAGCATCTCAATCAATAAAAGGTGAAGAATCTGAGTTCACAGAGTGTGCTGATGCTGGGCAGAGGGGCACTCATTCCCTGGCAAAGACTGCTTAGCACGTATTGGCTTTAAAACTGTGTGATGCAAATACCGGCCTCAGAAGCGTTACCCTGCTTCACATCAGGGAGTGCTGAACACTTTCAACAGCTGTAACCTAGAATTTTAAACCAGCAAATAGCCAACATCTACTGAAGACTTACGGACATTAGTATACAAAAAATAATTCTTATTCAAGAAATTTTCCTTATTCAAGGCTTTTGTTTTTTTCAGGATAAGACTGAAATTACCAACTGTAGCAATCTCAAAGGTGAAACATAACTGCATTGGCTCCTTCCCAAGAATCGGTCCTGGAAACCGTTTTCTATAAAAGGTTTAGTGGCTAGGGAGAAATTACATGGTATGCTCAGTTAAAAGAAGCAAAAACAAAAGAAGTTATGTTTTGATCACAAAGGATTATTTTCAAATACAACCCTCATTCACTGTTTTTAACAAAGTTTTTTTAAATGCTATTATTTCAAAAATAGATAATTTACAGCATTCCTCTAAAGGTAATAATATGTTGAATTATAAAGCATTCAAAATGACTGTGAGTTTTCTATCAATGGAATTTTCCTTCTAACTTTTTTTTAAGAATTTAATTATTGATTTTTAGACAGAGGGGAGGGAAAGGAGAAAGGAGAGAAACATCAATGTGTAGTTGCCTCTCACGCACTCCCTGTTGGGGGCCTGGTCCGCAACCCAGGCGTGTGCCCTGACTGGGAATCAAACTCACAACCCTTTGATTCCCAGGCCAGCACTCAATCCACTGAGCCACACCAGCTAGGGTTCCTTCTAACTCCTGTAAAAGACTAACTCTGCTCCTCACCCTGATGGGTGAGAACATAAACATTACATCCTAGTAGTTATAATGTGTGTGTGTATGTGTGCATGTGTGTGTGTGTCCAAGCTTATGAGTGTCATACTCTCCTTAAGGAAAAGAGAATACACTGCAAAGCAGGAAGCTCATTAGTTTACCCTGAGGAGAGTGCACCCCAGTGTACCTAACTTTACTAAGGGGAATTTTGTAAACAACTTCATCTTGCTACTGAAATCTTATTATTCGAATCCCTGGTTGGCAATAACTGATTTGGATGGATCCTAAGGGTTATGTTTTCTACTACACAGTAACAGACATTGACTGGAATTATTCCTATATCCTAAAATTCCAACTGAGGTCTAAAGCTGAAAACAAAAGAGGCTAAGTATCCCCATGCTCAGCTCAGAGACGACAGTAGATGAGTCAATGAGTCCTAACATTAGGGTCATATCCTTCTCCATGAAGCTTATTCATAAAGTGACAGCCTGTTCCCCACCTCTCGGGTGGGCAGGAGGTTCTACTACCCAAAGCCAAGGGAAGGGAGTTCTAAAACCTGGGGTGCTTGTGAGAAGGAGCAGTAGCATCTGGTCCCCAGTCAGTTACAGAACCTGTCTGCAGGTCCATCCTTCAGCTTGCAGTAGAAGAGAATGTCAGGTCACAGACCTAGGAAATGCCTTCTGAGGGCTGAGTAGCGAGGAACAATGTTCTTTCAAGTCCCTCCTTCACAGTGAGGAAGACAAGCAGGGTGCTAAGCACAGGCCCCTTAAGGCTGGTACCCTCTAAGATCTAGATTTTTTAGGAGGTAGGATGCCCACATCTCTGCCTCCCCAACCCCTCCTTTCTGCTCTTCCACCTCCTTCTCTCCTGCAAGTTGCTGGGGCAATAGCTCCAACTGAGGGGACTGGAAATGAATTAAGTTTGAGATTAAAGTTTTAAAGTGAAGATTCCCTAATGATTAACAAAGTGAGATGGCTTTGATAAAAAGAAAAAGGGACTGAAAGTCAGGAAATCAGACCATTGAATAAGGGAGCCCTTCACCTGACAGTGTTGGGACAATTATTAGAAAGAATAAAACAGTATTCGTTATTGGGATAAGAAGCAACTTGTACTTTTTCAATGACCACATTACTTAAAATTTATAATAAATATTTACTATTTTTAAATGAGAGAAGACTATACAGATAAATGAAAAAGAAGAAAAAGAGGGAAGAGAAATAAAGAGAGAGAATGAAAAATCATGAAATAGTGGCTGGTGTTAGGATACAGTTAAGTCTAAACTACAGGGAGAAAATTCAGGGTTTACCATGCTGGTGTAAGGGAAAAAAATGATTTTAAAAAGTACTAGGAAGGCCCTGTACAATGGGAGAATCAACCCACATCCTACCTGACATACATGTCTGCTTTTAAATATCAATAGTACATGCAGTCTTTGTGATAAACATTGTCGGGAATTCATTACATTCCACTATAAGTCACTTTTTCATAAGCCTCATTTTGTATTACTTCTAAAGGGGTTTCAAGGAAATAAAAACCAAATGGGGCATTAAAATTTCTATTTGATAAGTATAATGAATACTTAGAACTCCTACAAGTCTTAAAGGAAAGGTGCTAGTATAAAATTATCCTTTTTAAGGAAGCACTGCAGGTTATTTACTGGACACAGTTTAGAGGAAAATGAGAAAAACTACTAACAGTAGAGAGCTTTTCGTTTTTTTTTATGTAAGGAGGCAAGATTTTAAAAATCTTTATAAATGTGACAGCATGGTTTACTTTATTGTTTTTGGCTATTCAAATAAGATATTTATCTTTCTAAATACTTGTAATGTTCATAAACTCTCTTTAATTATTTCAATATATTAAGCATATATTATAATATGTTACATTTTTCCCTCTCAATAGATTTCTTTTTAACAATATCCAGATACTTCAACTATCACCAGTTTACCTCTCTGGAACTGAGGATAAACAGACTGACTCCAGATTCTCTGTGGACAGGGAGTTGATTTTAACAACAATATTTTAATATGCCTAATTAAGCATCAAAATCACAAGAACATTAAAAATATCAGGCATCCTGTGTCGTAGAAATATGAGGCCATGAAGTGATAAAAACACCACAGCAAGGCAGAAACGCACGTACTATACAAAGAAGGGGCTGAGAGAAACTTAGAGGTCTCAGAGACGTCCGCATGGAGTTGATGAGATCACCTTGAGTATGCGCAGAACTTTCAAGAAACCTACCAGGGCATAGGACGGTTTGAAAGAATGCCCATAAATACTGCCCAGCATTTCTGCATGGTTAAATTGTTCACTTACTATATCAATGAACAGATAGCCAAAAACCAATAAAACACGAAGAAGTACTACAGACAAGGCTCAGGTCACACTCTAAATAAAATTACAGGTACTCCAGTTTCCATATAGTCTAGTATTCAGTGCAACCACAGGACTCAGCCGTATGCTATTAAAATTGACGTTAAATATTAATTTTAATACAATCTTTAGTAGAACTTACAAATCAAAACGAAGGTTCTCTTTTTCTTCAAAAAAGTAGTCCAGAATAAATTTTCTTACAAAATCCGGATTTAAGGTATTATCAATTACTTCAGTCCTTCCAAACTGTTGAGAAACAGAGAGAGAGGTGAAAATCAAGCCTTGCATGGTTACTAATGACAGTATTGTACTTGGTATTAATGTAGTTCCTTCAAACATAAGCAAAAATATCCAAGTAATTTGATACAATAAAGCCCTTCAGAAAGGTTTTTAGAGGTCAAACCATTCCCTCTTCCTTAGGGAAGTCAGAACATCCGCACTGAGTTCATTCACATCACAAGAAAAGCAGCTTCTGAACATTTGTATAACAAGCTGCAATATCATCCCCACCTGATGCCAAATCCCTTTCTAATTAAAAGAAGTTATTTCTACCTTAAATTTAAATTTATCACACATATTTTGCCTAAACTAGTGTATAATTAAGCCAAGCAACACATATTTTTACAATTGGAGGGGTCACAGTATTCAATCAATATCAAGCAGTCCTCTGCACAATACAGTGATTAGCCATGTTCTGGGAAGAACTTTCTTATAATGAATTATATACTTCAATCATTTGGTTTTTATTTTGGCTTAATCTTTCTGGTATCTAGACAGGCAATGTGGGACCTATGATTCTTACATATTTTGAAGTTAGTGCATTGCACTTTTCCTTCGAAAAAGTAAGTTTGTCCATCTTAGGGGAAGTGGAAACCTAGGAATAAATCTCCATGTTTCAGCGTGAAGGAGGTCCATCAGGCACCCCTCCTGAGATAGACAGTGCAGAAATAAAACTTAACATCTCTTTTTTGTATTAGGCTTACATCTTCCCTTCCTACCACCATGGAATTCTAATGAGGAAATTTTAACCTTCAGTTCTGTACAGCATTATGTGTGCTGTCTTATCAGAGAACCAACTGTTATTAAAGTTCAAGGAAAAGCTATCCTTTTAATAGGAATAAAAGAACTGTGCTAATCCACTAAAAAGTGAAGGTCATGAGCTTACATAAATTTTGGTAATAAAACTATGGTACAAAATACTGATGACAAAGAATCTACTATGGCTATTGCTAATTATCCCAAAAAGAAATAGTTTGCAGGGCTTATGCATTGGACAATGTTTATATCATGCACAGGTTCACAGAGACAAACCATAACCAATGTAACTAATTAAACATTTTCAAAATACTGAGCATTTACTTTGAACAATAATAGCAATGACAGCCACCATTTATTGAGTACTTGCTTGATTCTAAGCACTTTTCACATAATACTTCAAATCTTTATCTAAACCCTAAACATTAGGTATCATTTGTCCCACTTTATAGATGAGAGAATTGAAGTGGAAGGTCTCAACCTCAGTCACTGTGGCTACAAAATCCACCTTCTTTCTAAAAACTCTCTTCTATTTCAGGTGGGGCCTGCAAAGATTCCAACCTGAGCTTATCCATGTTTCCAATTTTAAGGGAACGGGAACAAGGGCATGTACCTAATAACCACAGGCCCACAGTGCTCACAGGCCCCAAAAGAGCAAGCAGTGCCAAGGATCAGGAAGTACAAGCAGAGAGCATCAAACTGGCAAATGCGTAATACTCTCACAGAGAAAGTCAGCCAGTATTCAGATTCCCCAGCACCCAGATCCTGGCGGTAGATTTTAACCCAAACTCACACTCAGTGGTAAGAAGATCAGGTGCAGTTCCCCAAGGTAAACCCCACTGAATTGCAAACCGGCAATTCCCTAGGGCCACTGAGCCGTTAAGACATCACAAGCCTGTTTCTTAGGGAACAATAGCTTGTCAGCAATATGGGTGGCTGGGTATACTTCACTATCTCAGGTGAAGATTAATATGTAGCCATTAAAGTTTTAGATAATCTTCTATAAATTATGAACATCTATTACAGTATGCCTTTAGACACATAGCCCTGATTGCTTTTGAGATCTCACCAGTAATTTTCACACTGCTATCTCCAGGGGTCACTTTTCGGGCCACCTTGCACTAGACCACTCAGCAGCATTTGACACAGCTGCCCATTCCTTCCTTTCTGAAGACTTCTTTTCTGCTTTTTGACAGCACACTTCCTTGTCCCGTCCCCCCCCCCCCCCGCCCCGCTTAGATTCTCAGGCATGCAATCTCTCATTGTCAAAGCACAGTTCTAGGCCCTCTTCATATCTCTATCTTCACCCATCTATCAGGTTATTTTATCTGTTCCTGGGGCTCTAAATACCATCTACATGGCCATGACTTCTAAATGTATATCACCAGCCCAGATTCACCTGAATAGAGACTTATGTATATAACTGTCTTCCTACCTTACACATTTGGTTGTTTCATAAGCCCCTCTAAATTATTGTCTAAACTTAAATGTTTATTTTATACCACAACTACCATCCCAAAACTGCTCCTGACCACGTCTACCCCCATCAATAAATGACGCCACTATCTACTCGATTTCATAGGCCATAAAAGGAGTCACCCTCCTCAACTCCTGTTCATCACAAACTCAGAAATTGCCAATTCCAGCTCTGAAACACAGCTTAGAGCTCTTTACTTCTCTCCATGGTTTCTGTCATTAGCTTAGCTCAAGCTTCCATCTTTCTCATGATCAAATCAAGGGCCTCCCAAATCATATCTCTCCTTCTTCTTCTTCCTTTTCAATTTACCCTCACATAACATCCAGAGTAATCTTTTAAAAAAGGTAAACCCAGTCATGAGATTTCATCACTCTAAAAATCTTTAATAGTTTCCCAAAGTACTTGGAATAAAATCTCTTTTCTTTTGTCTACAGGACTTGGACCCACCTGCCTTTTGAACTTCATCATGGGCCAGTATCCCCTCTTTCTCTTTGTCCCAGCCAGCTGCTTCCCTTAGGTCCCTTCACACACCAAATCCTTCCCATATTATGGCCTTTGAACCTGCTATTTCTTCTTCCTAGACTGCCTCTAACCCCACCCTTGCATGGCTGACTTTTTTCCATCCTTTAAGCCTTTGCTTAAATGTCAGCATTCTGGATCTACTAAAGTGGTCCCCACCTCTAAAATTATTCTCCCTATGGAAAACCTGTGTTTTTCTTAATGAAATATATTTTGGAATTATGCTTTTTTATATTTCCATCACCAGACCATTGAGCTCCATGAAGGCACAAGAGATGTATATCTATTTGACTTATACCTGTACGAAACTGAACAAATGGTTCAGGGGTGTCCAACCCATGGCCCGAGGGCCAAATGCAGTCCAGGATGGTTATGAATGCAGCCAACACAAATTCGTAAATTTACTTAAAATAGTATGAGATTTCTTTGTTTTTCATCAGTGTTCGTATATTTAATGTGTGGCCCAAGACAACTCTTCTTCTTCTAGTGTGGCCCAGGGATGCCAAAAGTTTGGACACCCCTGGAACTAAAGAATATTTGCAGTATATTGTTCAGAGAAAAAACATCAATGTACAGTATATCAACTTTGATTAAAATATAAATATATAGATAGATAACAGAGAAGGTATATCAGAATGTAGAAATTATCTTCTAATTATTATCTTTTATTATGTGTTTCTGGGGTTTTCTTAACTTCTTACAGTGAGTTGTTTTCCTTTTCAAATCAGGAACATAAAACTTTTAAGCATTGCTTATATTTCATGAAGAGTGGAAACTGGCAATAATTAGAAATCCACAGATACACTGTGCCTAGTTCAGCTCATGGGAAATACGTTGGTTCTTTTCCAGAGGCTGGAATTGTATTAGCTATCCACAAAGTGATTAATCTTTCTGACTTGAAATAGAATTTCTCTTAGCTAATGCCTTATATTACTAAATAAAACTTTCTAATTGCTAAAAAATATATACAGTTACATACAATGCTATGCAGATCAGAAGGGATAAAAATTTGGAGGAAAGACAGTAATATTCATAACAGTATATACCTAAAATGAGCTACATTTGAAATAACTGTAACTTGTATCCTAACAAGCCTTTTTCTGAATATCAACAATTCTAAACTGTCAGATGTACCTACAAACCTGATTATAATAATCTCCAGCACAATGACCTTATCCAAATGCAGACAGTCAAGCACTTTTACATAATTGCACAGTATTAAGTTTCATCATCTCATAATTAGAAAAAAAAATGTTAGAAAAAATGTACTTTGGCTCAGCAAATGTAAAAGTTTTCAGTCACTTGAAAAAAAAGGTTTAAACTGTTAATTTTGGTAGAACGTAAAACACTATTTCTTGTAAAACACTGTTTCTAGTAAAACTTTAAGCAAAAAGAAAACATAATTCACAATCAAGACTTTGAAAGTTTTTCTTTGTTTTATACTTGAGCTAATCGGATAAATATGTACTTGTCCTATTTAGGAACAAATCTTGCAGAAAAGGATGGAATGGAAATAGTCCTGATTTCTAAATCAACTAATTGTTCCACTGCTTCAGAGGAGCAGTACTGGAACGAACATTCATCTATTTATGGCACCAAGAAGATGAACTCTTGTTTAGAGGAAAAGTGTTCAGAAATGTTTAATATATTGTTAAAGTCCAGAACAACCACTCAGTATCATATTCATTTTTCAACTGAAGTAAAAGTGATGGAGGAAAAAGGTCACCTGGACCAGCATACATCTTTAATTTGGTTATTATACTAAAATTCAATCTTAGTAGCGATGATGCAGAGAACAGTCTCCACAGATCAGACTAAAAGACTAGATAAACTGAGTAGTGTGGATATAATATTAAGATAAATTCAATAAAAAGAACCTCAGTTTAGGACCACACATATTTCACATGCATAAAAGGTACCAAATGGAAGTGCCTGCACAAGTGCACGCACACAGACCCCAAACTGCAGATCTACATCCTTACGCACGGCGTTTTGAAGCTAAACCCTGGGATTACCAGAGAATCCACACACCTGTTCTTTTAAGGGCAAGAGGTTAGTTTTGTCATGTAACTCATTGTCCAAGACCTTTTCTTTTTACAAATTAATAATTGTAAACTCAATTATAAGAAGACGAGTATAAAATCTGAAGGCTTTATCTGGATGTTACACTGTAGATCAATGAGAGGTAGCTATGGAAATAGATATATATGTACGTACACAGAGAGGGAGAGAAAACAAGAAGTGACTTCCTTCCAACATTCTTGGTTAAGACAGAATAGCTCACACATGGGACTTTCTTTTGTTTTTTAGGATCTTCTATTTTCAGAAATGAACCTAAATTATTAACCATAAAAAAAAGCACACCTTGATGATGTCACTATAATTGTCACACATAAAATATAGAAAGGACTAAACTCCATCAATTTTTAAAATTAGATTATGTAATGTTAAAACCTTATTTAATATTTTAATTTTAATATTAAATCATACTCTAAGAAACAACAATATTTTAAGGAATTGCTTTTCACAATGTCTGCATTTGCTATTAACCCTATGATTACTAACATGTTTTACCATCTGAAAAGGAAAAATTATAAAGTGGACTCAACTTATCCATAAGGTTTGTACTGGGGATTATGGGTTGATTTTATTCCAGATTAGTTAGTTTTTAATTTATGTAAGACAAAATATTTTTAAATAAATTGGACAGATTATTTTATTTATTTTAAGTTAAATTGTTTAAATTAGATTGCTGAATTATTTTAAATTGCTATTTTATTTAGAATAAATATTTATTTCTATTGAAATGTATTCATACCAACCCTGATGTTTTTGAATATTTAAAAGCAGTTTTTACACAAATGCACAGTAAATGTTGTCAACTGCCATTCATTAAAAAGCAGGCAATAATGTATTTAAGATACTCAAGAGTAGCTTTTAATAAATTTTTTTAAAATTGTCCAAATTAATAATTCCTACATTTTTAAAACAATTATTAAATTCTATAACTGCCTTTTTTAAGGTTTTGAAACATACTTTCTCTCATTCCTGAAATTATTTCATAAGGCAGACACCTGAATGCAGTTTCAGCACTGAGATTCTTAAATTCTCAGTGCTAATTTTCATGAGTTTTATTTAGTTTAATTTTTTGTTGTTGATAATTTTACAGGAAAATAGATACATTGCAAAGCTAAGTCTGAGAATTTAATCCATTCAAAAGTGGTCACATCAAACTTTTATTTCTGTCAATGGTAACTTAGTTTTTTTCAGACCGACTCTTCCCCCCAGAACTAGAAAAGTTGAAATAATTTTTTGGAGGTGCCAGAGAGTTAATACAAAATTGTAAGTCTGAGGAAAAAGGGGCCCAGTAGGTTCCTGCACCTAAAAGAGAGCAGCCATGCTGAGCAGAGTTCTCCACAGTCTCGTCCAACTGGGGAGGACAATGAAGGGTTAAAAAATCCAACAAGGGGGTAAATTTCTTTCCACTTGCCAATATACTTAATTTTTTTAAAGGTGGTATTTAAAAAAAATAAGGCAACAAAGGCTTTAAGTTGGGACCCCAAAAGGCTATATCAAAGAGTAAGAATAAATCAATCAGAAAAGTCTCTATGGTCAATATTTGACAAAAGGGGCAGGAGCATAAAGTGGAATAAAAAATAGCCCCTTCAAAAAATGGTGGTGGGAGATCTGGACAGCTCCATGTAAAAAAAAAAAAAAAAAGAAAGAAACTACACCACCAACTTACACCATATACCAAAATATACACAAGATGGATAAAAGACTTAAATGTAAGTCATAACACCATAAGAGTCCTAGAGGAGAACATGGGCAGTAATATGTCAGCTATCCCACACAGCAATATCTTCACCGATATGCAAGGGACATAAAGGAAAGAATAAACAAATGGGACTACATCAAATTAAAAAGCTTCGGCACGGCTAAAGAAAACATCAGCAAAATGAAAAGGGAACCAAATATATGGGAAAACAAATGCCAATAATACCTCAGACAAGGGTTTGATCTCCAAAATATATAAACAACTCATATGACTCAACACCTGGAAGACAAACAATACAGTTAAAAAATGGGCAGAGGACCTCAGCAAACACTTCTCCAAGGAGGACAAACAGAGAGCACATGTGGATGGAAGAGAAAATACTCAAAATCACTAGCCATCAGAGCAATATAAATGAAAATCACAATGAGATACCACCTCGCAATGGTCAGAATGGCTATCATTAACAAATCAACAAAGAAAAAGTGCTGACAAGGATGTGGGGAAAAGAAAACCCTGGTGCACTGTTGGTGAGAATGCAGACTGGTGCCGCCACTGTGGAAAACAGTATGGAATTAAAAAAACTAAAGATGGAACTGCCTTTTGATCCAGTGACCCCACAGCTGGGATTATACTCTAAGAATCCTGAAACACCAATTCAAAAGAACCTATGTTCACGGCAGCATTACTTACAATAGCCAAGCACTGGAAACAGCCTAAGTGCCCATCAGTAAGTGAGTGGGTCAAAAAACTGTGGTACATTTCCATAATGGAATACTACACAGCAGGAAGAAAGAAGGAACTCCTACCTTTCATGACAGCATGGATGGAACTGGAGAGTATTATGTTAAGTGAAATAAGCCAGGTGGCAAAAGACAAATACCATATGATCTACCTATAAGAGGAACCTAATAAATAAAACAAATAAACAACAAAATAGAACCAAAGACATGGAAATAAGGAACAAACTGACAGTGACCAGAGGGGAGGGGGCAAAGAGATAACAGGAAAAGAAGGGCAAGGGTCTAGTCAAGGAACACGTATGAAAAAACCCATGGTAATGGACAACAGGGAGAGGACTGACCGAGGGAGGAGGGTTTACAGGGCAGGGGAGAGCAACGAGGGGAAAATTGGGACATCCGTAACTGAACAACAATTAAAAACAAAAAAAGAAAGACCACATTAACAACAACAACAAAAGCATTTCTCCAAAGGAATGAAGCTCAGCTTCGAGTCAGTCAAAACTTTAACTGAAATAAGGTTAATTTTTCATAGTTTAGTTGTCTCCCCAGAAGCAAAAGTAAACCCACTGTGGAAAAATATAAAATCAACCAAAATCTCGAGTTATCTCTAATTTATCCTATTCAATTTTCAGCAATTATTATTGTTCATGAGAACTTTTGCCTCCAGCTCTAATTGAGTTACTTTTAACAGACCAAAACTCCTGCTGAGAACCGCAAAAGGTGGGTATAATACAAAAACTTATTGTTCAGTATTATTGCAGGATGCAAAGGCAGCAGAGTTGATGGGCCCAATGCTGGAGAGAAGGGAGGTTAATTAGTGTTATTAGTGTTATTGGTGCAACTTTTGCTTGCACCAATGAGTGATAGAGAAGAGACAGTTCAGATAAAAATGGAGAAGAGACAATGCAACATACAGATATGTATCATAAAAATGTACATGTGAAGCATATATGGTCCCATTAACCAACATCACTCTAATAAATTTAATTTTTTAAAAAGTGAAAAGAGAGAAAAGCAAAACCAGGAAATCTCAGCATGTTGATACAGCTAATAGCCTTCAACTTAGTCTTATAAACTATGGGCAACATATTTTAACCCACAGTTTCTTTTTATTTATTTGTTTGTTTTAATTTTTTTTCAATTTATCATTGTTCAGTTATAGTTCCCCCCCTTTTCCCTATTGCTCACCTCTACCCCACTCTGCCACCCCCACAGTCAATCCCCACCCACTGTCCATGCCCATGAGTCCTCTATTAAGCCACAGCTTCTAAATATTTGTGGTCAGGAATACTTGTAAAAGTATTTTATGTCCTTCTCTAAACAAAACAATTTCAAGACCAACCTGTGGTTCTCTTTCTAAAATTTGTACGACTGACATTAGAAATCCAAATAAGTGTACACGGTATTTTTCTTAAGGACACGCAACATATTTTTGCTAACATAGTAATGCCTTATGACTGATTAACATTCTATAGAATATATCAGTTTTACGAAGTTCTTCTGTCCACATGCTGCACAACTGTTCTTGTAAGAGAGCATCAGATGACCTCTGTTATAATCCCCTCAATCAGTTGCAGTGGAGAAACCATAATACGTATAGTAAGAATCCTTCAAATGTCCATTACAGAAATAAAATCTGTACAGAGCAAATGCGCAGCAGTGCCTTGTAATTAAAATCATTTTTTAAATAGAAGGAAAGAAAGCCCAACCAAACAAAAATTGTCACTCGCTCTGCAACAGTAAAGACAGTGCCAATAGCGCTGCAAGAGTGGTTTGGCAAGAGTGTTGCCTAAAGACAGTGGGAGCTTCCTTTTTCCTGTATCAATAACTAGAGATGTTTCACTGTAACATTTGCATGGAACAAAAAGGAGGAAATGAAATGAATACCCCCTAAGCTGTAAGACATAAATAGCATGTCACAACAGATGCTGTAGTTCAAATTCCCAATATGTTGTTAAAGGCAAAAGGCAGCACAACGAGCATTAGGTTCTCAGAACTTATTAGCATTCCACATAAATGTCCTCACATGAGAAATGTGACCTTTGTACCAAATGACCTGAAGGCATTCTTCCAACTCATAAATTCTGAAAGCATGAAAAATGTATGTCCATGTCTGAGTGTATCTTCAAATTTATCCCTTCAACAAATATTAACAGAGCACCTTCTAAAAATAAAGCCCCATCCTAAGGGCTGTAAGCATAGGAGCTTGACCTTTAAGGAGCACCGAGTTAAGAAGAAGAGCTAAGGCATACAAGAAAATAAGTTCACAAAGAAGTCCTTGATGTCTGTTGAATGATACAAAGCAGAAGGTAACAAGGACCAGAAGAAATATATAGAAGTTACGGAATTTCAAAGGTGCAAGAAGGAAGTTCTAAGTTGTGAAGGTCAGGAAAGACTAGCAGGTAAAGTAACATTTAAGCTGAGCCATGAAAAATTTTCTCATGCTTTCTGAATATGGGTGTGCTTATCTATTGTACATAGATTATTCAGTATGGAGATGAATAAATGCAATGGAATGGTACAGGAGCAGAGACAGTGGCAAACTGTAATACATCAGCATGCAGCAGTAGATTTGCCTCCAAACTACAATCACTGTGGCTTATAAACGACTTCAGCTTGCTCTCTTTCATCACAAACTAGCTTAGGAAATTTAAAATGTTTAAAAATAATTCACAAAATAGATTACCAATGGATAAGTAAAATCTAACTCAAAGTAGTTAATTGCAATATTTTCAGAACCTCTCAAAGTCAAGTGCACATCCTTAGGGATGTTACTTTGCTATTTCCACTTGCCACTAAAAGGTTTTCATATTTTCATAATTCATGGTACTTAAGTATCATTTCTAGCTCCAAAATTATTATGCACTAAAATATAATTTTAGTTTTAAAAGATCTCATTATTTTGAGAGGTTTTGATAATTCACAATCATTAGTAGATAGAATTTTGGAAAATATGCAGGTAATTCTAATACTGTCACACTTAATTTTTAAATTGCAGATTTTTTCTATAGAATAAATTTAAATAATTTTTCTATCATTTCATTTGGAGCATGTATGTCAACATATTTTAACTGGTTTTTATTTTTTATTCCTCCTTACAATCTAAAAGGAATTCATCCCAAAACATTAAATAATGTGGCTACTGATTATATAGTTTTCAAGAATACATCTAAATTCAAATACAAACACCACCACCATATTATTGTACCTAGTGGTACATACCTAATCCATACCTAATCTAGGTATGGACCTAGTGTCCATACCTAAATCCTTACCTTGATTGTATAAACATAATGAAGGTCCTGGAAACTTTTTCAACTACATCTCATGCTCCTTGAGGTAGAAATATTGTCTGTTTCAAAATTTTACCCACCACTACAGCCACCTGCTAGTCACCCAATAAATAGAGGTTAAATTGATAAGTGGGGAGATATACTTAAAATTATTAATCATCTATGATACTGTTTTACTTGTTTGATCCCAAATATCATGAGAGTAATCATTGAAGGAGTTCAAACCCAACTTCCACAAGGTGAGACGCTTAGGCATGTGAATTATTTTGAGCTCAAGGCAACTGAGGCCACATAGGCTTATGAGAAACTTTTACCACTCCCTTAAAGAATTTCAATATGGGCCGCTGCCCATTATAGGAACAAGCACCAGAAATAACTTTTTATGACCTGCCTATAGAGCAGAAAAAACTTTAATTACTGAACATGCGTGCTTCTTATCAGCCTGCAATGCCCTTCCTCCTCTCTGAAGCCCCGAGGAGCCTCATCCTTGGCTTGGAATGTCACATATGCTTCATTTTCCCTTTCTGTCTCCGAACATCTCATGTGCATCAGGTCCTTAACTCTCTCATGTATGTGGGATTCCCACGTGTACATATGTAACTAAATATGGACATTTTCTTGTATTAATCTGCTTCACGTCTATTTGATTCTCAGACCAACTGAAAACACCTAGGAAGCCAGAGGAAAGTTTCTTTCTCCCCCACGTTATTATCCTGGTTTTGCTATTACCTTATAAAGTAATGTTCAATACTTAAAAGATACTTGAGTGAACTGATACAATGAGTACAAAACTCTTTTTGACTCTACACCACCATAAAATCACAGATTCACAAAGGAAATTGCAGCTAATCAAGTGCAACTCCTTACCTGATGAATCAGTCTAACACCTGCGTGAATACAGGATGACCACAGGAGTCTCAGGATATGGTTCTAAAAAACCCACTCTGCTACGTGATGCTCCAAATGTCAGAAATGTCTTCCTCACAGTGGACCACACAATGCTTCTTTGTCCCTCGATCCTTTGGACCAAATTTTTTGTTTCCCTTTTTTCATTGTTTCAATGCCAAGTAAGTATACCCCAATTTCTAAGTGGAAATACTTCAAGAATTTGAGGACAGTTATGACTATCCACAGTCTGCATTTTCCAGGTTAAACATTACTTCATTGAAATGGCATGGCTTCCATACTGTTCTTCAAGATGACAGCCCTTCTTAAATACATACTTGGCATTTCAAAAGTCTAAATATAGAACTGAAAAATAACAGTCTGCATTTGCTCCCACCAAGGCAAAATACAATAGTGTTCGATTGAATCACATGAAATTACCAATGCAACCATTTCTGACCTACAAAAATGACAATTTCATAGAGCTCAACATAACAGCATTATCTTCCTTGATGTAAGCACTGCACATCCATCAATGAATCCTCAGATTGCATTAGCTTTTTAGCAGCTGTGTAACACCACAGCTTCATATTAGGTTTGAGGCTAAGTAAAATCCCGTAGGTCATTTTCCCATCAACTGCTCAGCTTCAGCAATGAATTTCACAGAATTTTATAGCTCAGGAATTTACATAGCTGTCACCTACTAGTTTTGTTATGCTTGTAAAAGTTTTTTGAGCCCTTGGAATCCCAATGTATCCTTAATCATATAGTTCTTACTATGTGCCAGACGCATCATCCTTATCGGTGGTTCACATTTCCTCCTCACAACCACCACATGAGGTAGAACCATTATGACCATTCCCCACCTGACAAAAGGGGAAACAGAGACTCTCAGAAGTCAAGTGCACTCCCTTAATCAGTGTATCACATTGGCTCTCAAAATACGGAAACTGTCTTTCTAAAATGGTTTGGGGTGATTTAATAATATACACAGTGTATTCCATTTTCCACCCCTTGTCCTTTAACCAGCATGTTCATTTTAATCATGATGCGTCTCTGCGTGAGCCTCTTTGGGTCCATCTTGTTTGGGACTCTCCGTGATGCCTGGACTTGTATGTCTATTTCCTTCACCAGATTAGGGAAGTTTGCGGTCATTATTTCTTCAAATAGGTTCTCTATCCCTTGCTCACTCTCTTCTCCTGGTATTCCCACAATGCAGATGTTGTCGTGCTTCATATTGTCCCAAAGGATTTTTAAGCTCTCCTCGTGTTTTTAATTTTTTTTTTCTTTTTATGGCTCTGCTTGGGTGCTTTTTTTCTGCCTTGTCTTCCAAATCACTAATTTGATTCTCTGCTTCATCTAACCTACTGCTTATTCCTTTCAGTGTTTTATTTATTTCAGATAGTGCATTCTTTATTTCTGACTGGTCTTTTTTATGGTTTCTATGTCTTTTTTCATGCTGTTGAGTATCCTTATAATCATTACTCTAATTTCTATACCTGATAAATTGCTTGCCTCCATTTCGTTTAGTTCTTCTGGTGTATTATCTTGTTTTTCATTTGGGGCCTATTTCTTTGTTTTCCCATTTTAGCTGCTTCTTCATATTTGTTTATATATATATTAGGTAGATCTGTAAAGAGTCTGGTGCACACTTATGTCGGACACTGCCCATGACTGGCCCTGGCTAACCCGTTTGGAGTTATCAGTGATCCACAGCTTATAGCTTCCTCTGCTGGGCCTGGTTGTGTGCAGAAAAAAACAGGCTATGCACCCAAACCACGTTTTACCAACACTGGGCTTGGGGGAGGGTCAACTAAAGATTCAGAGCTCCCAGAGATCCTCCTTTACTGTTAGGCTTAATGACTGAAATAGCCTCCAGCTGTACCCATCAGCCTGGCTTAAACTCCAGAGTGAGGCAAAAGGAATTCCTGCAGGTGGGACTATTGCTTCCCCTCAGGCTGATGCCACCTGGAGGGGAGTGCTCTGCCTGAGAAAGATGGCTTCTGCAGTATGAGGAATGACTCAGCACAGGGACCCTGGTGGCTGTTCCTTCAGATCTCTCCCCAGAGTCACCAATCCCTGACTCTCCTCACACATCTCTAGTCCACTCTACCCTCCCTCTGCCACAGCCCAGGGTAAGTGGGATTCTCATTATGGTGAAGTGGTTTCTTCCATATGTTCTTGGTTATAAGGCTTTTCTCCAGCTAGCGTTCAGTTGGTTATTCAGGATGATTTTTCTTTAATTTATTTGTAAATCCAGTTTAGTCCTGGGAGGAGGTTAGGATAGCTTCCACCTACTGTGCCATCTTGGGTCTGCCCCAGTATGTTCAATAAGCTGTTAAATGCAAGGGATTTTAGCTACAAAATGCTTGTGTCTTGTATCTGGCACATCCTTTCTATTTTACTAGATCATTCTTTAAGTCTTAACATTTTTAATTCTTTTGAAATTCTGTCTATTGAGATTGTCTCTTAACTGGTATCTCCCCATATTGCCCATCTCTATATGATTCTGGGTCCTATTTCTCATCAACTTCTCAGCTTCTACTTTGTTTTCATACCCCCTCTGAGTATTATCTCCTCTTACTAATAATTTCTATCCCTTCAAAGAAAAAAAATAAAGTTGTAAATTATTGTTTTCTGTTTTCATTTTTAAATTATGCCATTTTTCTTAAACAGTAGGTCCCCCTTCCCTACTGTCTTTCCTTTAGAGTCAAGTTTCTAAAAACTAGTATAGAGCCCCAAAGACCAGTTCACCAAATATTTTTTCCATTGATAAAACCAAAAAGTAAAGGTTGGGGTCAGAGAAGGGTTCTGCAAAGCAAGGTGGTCTAATAGCAGAGGCTCCGGAGCCAGCTGGCCTGGGTCGAAATCTCTACTCTTTTTTACAATTGGGCAACTTTCTTCAAATCACTTAAGCTTCAGTTTCTCATGTATAAAATAAGGATTACAATAATATCTACCTCTTAGGGTTGTGCAAATTGAATTAGTCAATATACATGTAAAGGTCTTAGAAAATTAGTCATTATTATTATTACAAAAGACCTTGTAAGTTAAGAAATTTGCATCTCATTGCTTAGGCAACAGGAAAGCCTCATCATTAGGGAGCTGCATGGGTCAAGATGCCTATTCCTGGACCTATGGATTCTTATCTCAGTTCCTTAACTGGTCCTTCAAGTAATGTTATTTTCTAAACACCACTGGTAAATGCTCAGCCTTATCTAGCCTGACCTGTGGTCATTCAGCAGATCCAGTGCATTGTCCCAGGGCTTTGAGAAAGGGAACTGTAGAGAGGATAACAAAGGAAAGCATTTTTTTTTTTTTTAAATAGTCAAGGGAATAATTAGAGGAACAAGCGAGGGATACATAGGGCTCCCTATGTATCCCTCTTTTGTCAGGAAGACAAAAGGAGGTGGCTTATCTGAGATATTTTTTATGAAAAAGAATTCATAACATTGGATAACTGATTAAATGAGGAAGGTATGGCAAAGAAAGTCAAGGATGGCTGAAAAAAAATTGCAGTTTGGTATTTTGGCTGGTGATGTTATCAGCTACCTTTGGAGTGGAGAATAAGCAGGCCTGGTGGATTCACACTTGGATATGTGGGGTGTCACATAAACATCGAGTAACAATATGGAAATGTGCAAAAGCAATTACATAACAGAAAGTGATCTCATCATCCCACCTACCCATTATCAACAGAGACATTTTTTGAATTGGTTTATCCTTTCAGTTTTCAGAATAAATTACAATGATCTGTTCTTACCCTCTATCTCATGATTGAGGCACACTGATATTATAAAATGGCTGGCTGCAAAGCAGTCTGTGGCAATAAATAGCATGAACCTCACTAGGGATAGTGCACCAGAAATTGTAACCTCATTAAAGCAATGCACTAAATTCCTGAGGTAACCAGCAACTACAAGCAGATGGAATGGCCTTTTATTAAAATCTTTTCCTCACCCCTCTAACATTCATGCTTCTGTTTGACATACACCAGAAAATGAATTAACTAAAATAGAAATTCTGCCTCCTTGCTTTGGCTCTACTAAAGCATAAATGCATTAGGAAACTGAGTTGCCGCTTTATTTTCAAATAATATGTTATTAAATGCCAAAAAGCAGGTGACAGTTGATATCACACACATGCTTCAAGCCCTTTAAAGCGATAGTTTACGAAAATCTGCAGCTGACCTCTGAAAGTGAGACTAAGTCCTCAGACTTCAGTTATATAAGATCTGCAACACATTCAATTTACTTTGGACTGAGGAAAATACAAGTTTCAGGGCTAGAATATTCCACAGGAAAGTCATAAATAAGCCAAATATTCAGGATTATTAAAAATAAAACAAAGGTTGCTTTCACAAAATAAAGAAGAAATTCAATCTTTGGGCTCAGAAAGGCTTAAAATAACAAAAAACAGGAAAGAATCACCTTCATCAAATTGTAACTCATATCTTCCAGGACAGTAATTTTAAAAAATTTTTTAATTCTTACCTCTCTCCATTCTTTATTTCCAACTCCTTGTACATATAAGACACAAACTACGAAAGATCAAAAAACATATATGTCATTTATAAATATCAGATATGAATCTAATAATTTATTTTTCAATTGTCTGACACATCAAGATTAATTCCTAATTCCCAGCCCTATTCTTGCAAGAAATTGCTAGTAAATCAATAAGTGACTGACATTTTTTGTAAAGAAACAAACAAACGAACAAACAAAAAACTATGTCACATTTCTAGAACTTAATTATATAAAAAGCTTGGTTCATAAAAAATATAACAATAATTCACTAATGTCATCTACATTATACTACACATGTAGATAAATTTTAAAACTATAGTTTAACAGTTTGATATATTTCGGTGTGTTACTAGGCATAAGTCAGAAGTTTTTCCTAAATACCTGCTGTGCTCAAAGCCATCACAGAAAGGACAATCCAGAGCAAATAATACACCATATTTAACTTTTCCAACTCCCACCCTCAATGCAGGCATAACTCATTTTATTGTACTCTGCAGATATTGTGTTTTTTACAAATAAAAGGTTTGTGACAACCCAATATTAAGGCTATCAGCACCATTCCTCCAACAACATTTGCTCACTTGTGTTTCTGTGTGACATTTCCGTGATTCTCTCAATATTTCAAACATTTTCATTATTATTAGATTTGTTCTGGTGAGCTGTGATCAGTGATCTTTGGCAGTACTATTGCAGTTGTTTCGGGGTGCCAATATGAGATGGTGAACTTAATTGATAAACGTTGTGTGTGTTCTGACAGCTCCACTGACCGTATCCTGGTCTTTCTCCCTCTCCTCCTTGGGCCTCCATCTTCCCTGAGACACAACAATATTGAAATTGGGCCAATTAATAACCATACAGTGGCCCCTAAGTGAGAGGGAGAGATGTAAATCTCTCACTTTAAATCAAAAGCTAGAAATGATACAGCTTAGTCATGAAGGCATGTCCAAGACTAAGATCAACCAAAAACTAAGCCTCTTGTGCCAGTCAGCCAAGTTGTAAATGCACAGGAAAGTTCTTAAAGGAAATTAAGTGTTATTCCAGTGAATACGCAAATGATAAGTAAGCAAAACAGCCTTTTATTGCTGATATAAAGTTTTAGTGGTCTGGACAGATCAAACCAGCCACAACATTCCTTTAAGCTAAAGCCTAATCCAGAGCAAGTTCCTAACTCTCTTCAGTTCCCTGACAGGCTGAGAGAAGTGTAGAAGCTGCCGAAGAAAAGTCTGAAGCTAGCAGTAGTGGGTTAAGGAGAGAAGCCAAATCCATAACATGTAAGTGCGAGGTGAAGCAGCAAGTGCTGATTTAGAAGCTGAAGCAGGATATCTAGAAGATCTACCTAAGATAATTAATGAAGACGTTGACACTAAACAACAGATTGTCATTGTAGGCCAAACAGCCTTATTTTGGAAGAAGATGCTGGCTAGAACTTTCACAACGACAGAGGAGAAGGTAGTGCCCAGCTTCGAAGCTTCGAAGGACAGGCTGGCTCTCCTTTTAGGGGCTAAAGCAGCTGGTGATTTTAAGTTGAAGCCAGTGCTCACTCACCATTCCCCAAATCCTAGAGCCCTTAAGAGTTATGTTAAATCTACTCTGCCTGTGCTCTATAAATGGAAAAACAAAGCCCGAATGACAGCATGTCTGTTTACAATGTGATTTGCTGAATATTTTAAACCCACTGTTAAGACCTACTACTCAAAAAAAAAAAAAAAAGATTCCTTTCAAAATATTACTGTCCATTGACAATGGCACCTGGTCACCTAAGAGCTGTGCTGGAAATGTACATGAGATTAACATTGTTTCCATGCCTGCCAACACAACATCCATTCTGCAGCACGTGGATTGAGGAATAATTTTGATTTTTAGGTCTTATTATTTAAGAAATAGATTCTGAAAGGCTGCCATAGATAGTGATTCCTCTGGTGGATCTCGGCAAAGTAAATGGAAATCCTCTGAAAAGGATCCACCATTCTAGATACCATAGAGGACATTTGTGATTCATGAGACAAAAATCGAAATATCAACACTAACAGGAGTTTGGAAGAAGTTGACTCCAGTCTTCATGGATGTATTTTGAAGAGTTTGTCACTGCAGTGGAGGAAGTAACTGCAGATGTAGTGGGAATAGCAAGAGAACTAGAATTAGAAGTGGAGTCTGAGGATGTGACTGAATTGCTGCAATCTCATCATAACATTTTAACAGATGAGGAGTCCCTTCTTACAGATGAGAAAAGAAAGTCGTTTCCTGAGATGGAATCTACCCCTAGCGAAGATGCTGTGAAAACTGGTGAAATGACAAAGGATTTGGAACATTACATAAACTCAGTTGATGAAGCAGCAGCAGGGTTTGAAAGAACTAACTCCAATTTGAAAGAAGTTCTACTGTAGGTAAATGCTATCAAACGGCATTGCATGCTACAGAGGAACTGTTCATGAAAAGAAGAGTTAATTGATGGGGAAATTTCATTGTTGTCTTATTTTAAGAAATTCCACAGCCACCCTAACCTTCAACAGCCACCACCCTGATCAGTCAGCAGCTACCAACTTCAAGGCAACACCCTGCACCAACTAAAAAAAAGGTTACTACTCACTGAAAGTTCAGATGATGTCTAGCATTCGTTAGCAATAGTATTTTTTAATTAAGGTGTGTACATTTTTTAGACATAATGCTATTGCATACTTCATAGATTACAGTATGTTGTGAATATGACTTTTATGTGCACTGGGAAACCCAAAAATCCATGAGACACTTTTTATTGCAATATTTGTTTTATTGGAGTAAACTGAAACTGAAACCACAATATCTTCAAGGTATACCTACATTTGTAAACAGGTAGGAAATCCTGTCAAACAAAGGAAAGGTGCAAATGGGAGATTAAGGGTTTGGGGTAAAGATTAAGGAATTAAGAGTCCCATCCACTTGCTAAATGAGCCAAGGAAATTTTAATGCCCACAAATTATAATGTCATTTCCTAATGACTGCCTCAAGAATTTTAACATCTGACCAAGCATTTCCCCTGTAATTAAACCACATTTTTTCATACATTTGTAGAGATGAAGAGCTGCCGGGTACCAGCTTTAAAATACTACAAGATTCGTAAACACTGACTGATGTATACATTAATTCTGCTGTTTTCTATCAAACTATCTTTATTATTTTAGAAGTTATCTCTAATTTTCAAAATCTCTAATTAGCCAAAAATTCAGCTCATATAAGAACATGTTACATATTTCATTTAGTTGTATATGCCTTATACATGGCTTTCATTTACCAAAAAAAGGAAAAGCATTACTGTATGACTAAATCACTTAAAATCATGGCCTATTACGACTGTTTTTCAAATATAATTTGTACCATTTGGCCACACTATGAGGCTGCGATTTCAAAGGTGAGCTGTGCTACACTGGGGTCATCTGCACTTTCCCCATATTCTCAAAATGCTAAGCAACGTCCCATTCAGGCAGAGTACTGCTCAGAGAGATGAACATGCAGAGCTTGAGACCATTCCCCTTCTTTCTTTTTAGGCTTTAAAACAAATATTTAAACAAGAGCTATGAGTTTCATATAATTTTTGCAAAATCAGAAAGTAAAATAAGTGGACTTTCAAAAGCAAGTAAACAGATACTTACTTGGATCAGATTTAGAAAATGTGTCTCTGTCGAGAAGATTTCTGTTGAATAAAACAGAAAATGTTACATGAATATAAGGGCAAAGTATTTATATAAATATATATGTACAATATATAGTGTATATATGTATACTATATATTATAGTATACTATACATGTATACTATATATTATAAATATGCATGCTATATAGTATATATACATATACATGTATGTATATAAATATGTATAAAATATGTATATTATAGTATAAATATATGTATATATTCGTATACATATATTTATAATATATGTGTATGCATATGTGTATACTATATATACTGTATATAGTACATATGTATTGCTTATATGTATATGTATGCATACACACATACACACACACACACACACAACCAAAAAAAAACTCACCACAGATCTGCCTGTATTTATTCAAAAATCATCACTGGAATTTGAGAAGCCAGGGGTGGTTATTTTTTTCAGCCGTGCACTGCAATTAGCTGATAACAAGACTTTCTGTATGCTAAGATCAAAACTGTCTTGAGAGAATTAACTGATTTAGGTTTCTTTTTATTCCATCATTAATGAGTACATAGATGCTCAAAAATGTTTCCTGAATTGAATTGTGAGTTGTTACTAATGCAAAATTGTTTGGGATTCACAGCACAGGATCACATGAGTCCATACAATTAGAAGGCAACAGCAAAGCACCATCTATGAACATTTGCGTGACATCAACCCTGATGAGTTTTATGTTTGCCATATGGTGTGGGAATTTAAGATGAACATACAGATCTTGCTAGAAGACTCTTCCCAGTAGAAGAGATTAAAGAGGTAGACAAGGCCATTTTAGCACCTACTTATTCTTTTTTACAGATATTTCCACCTCTACCACAGAGCAAAAATGAAAAATCAGGAAATGGGAAGGTCTGGATTTCTCTGGCATTGGAATACATAAAGTCCTATACTTTATGCTCATAATAACCCTGAGTAATAAAAAAGTTAAGTTCATTATGCTCTGATTAATAAGGTGGTCAATTATTATAAAAATATTTACCTAAAAGTAATTTCTTCTAAATGTTGATCACTTGAAGCTATAACCTCTTCTGGAAAATTTGGCTGTCCAAACTGATTACTTAAGCTTCTAAAAGTTAAATTTGTGCCCTATGTTCATCCTCCATCAATTGGTAATAATTTATAACAGCTACATTATATTTCCATATGTTATACTTGTAAGAATCCCACCTTTAAACTATCTTATTCCTCCACCAAGAATGCTACTTGTATGCATTTATCTGCACTGCCCTTGGCATTTGAAAGGCCTTCTGTTTTCACATCAATCTGATTACCTTGTCTTATTTCAGATTCTCAAAATTACCACCTCCATTAAATAACTGTACACAAAAAAAAAAATAGCCAACAGAACAATGCAGCACATACCAAAATAAGGAGATTATGTCTTGAAATATGCTAGAAAGAGGGAAAATTATGTCAAACATATTTACATTTGGAATTAAGTCAGATTCAAAGATACTAATCAGAAATCAAATTAAAATAACCTTTTTGTCCCCTAAGCAGGTACCATGACTGCAGCAATGGTTGGTAAACAGTAAATTAAAAATTTTCATTTGAGAAATTACTATTAAATATATTTACAAAAAGTAGTTCTCCACTTATGAAGAAATTCTCCAGCCCTTCCTGTGTCTCCAGCTTTTTCTAATTAAGTGTCCTTAAAAATGTGTCTCAACTTTCTTTCACATTTCATAAATATCAAGGAGAGATGGCAGTGGAAAAAACTGCAATGTGGTTGGGACTCAAAAACCATTGTATAGATGTATTTTTTTAAAAAATTTATTTTAACCACAAATTAAAAAATAATGAATTTCTATCAACACAAAGGTAAATATTCCTAACCACAGACTTTACTGGTAACATTGTTTCTTCCAGTCTTTAAGATTCATGACGCATAAGATTCATGGTAAAGTCAAAAACAAAGGAACAAAAAATCTTAGATCTTTTATATGATGAGAAATAAAACTCCATCAACTCTTCATAGTTTAGTCCTTGAAATTTACAATTTAACTTTCCCATTGCTGTCTGATAATAAATTTCATTCATACTTTGGTCATATGAAGGTAATAAGATGTTATCTAAATGTCATCTAATGTCTAGTCGGAAGCCTGAAATAGAAATAGACAAGCAAGAATTTAGTAACCTCTTTCCAGGACCACCCAGGAGAAAGATTTCTCTGGTACCCAAGTTTCTCTTCAACACTCATAGATGTTAGTCCCTCAAGACAGAGACTGATGCATCAAACCATCCTCCCTTCATAGCAATTGCCAGCTAGCTCATCTGATAACCCTGCCCCCTCTGATTTTATGCTCAAGTCACCTTTTGATTTTAGAATAGTTTCTCATGTAATTACTGGCACAGAACTGTGATAAGTGGCCAACAATGAATATTACAGTTTTCTTGGTGATTCTAGCTTTGATTCTCATTTGGTATTCCAGGACCCATATTGAGTGGCCAGTTAGCCCTTAAAATAACATCTCAGGTTTGTCTTCCTCTACCTGGAAAGTAGCAATTCTTCAGGGCAATTCTGAAAGTATTTTTCAAGCAAATATTCTAGGCCTGAGATCTAACTAAGCACTTGTGAAGATAAAATAAATATTAAAGACACGGCTTCTTATTTCAAGAAACATAAATTTTACTAGGAAGACAAACTCACAGAATAACTAAATAGCAATATTGGATAGTGTATAAAATAACAGTTTATTGCAGGAAGAAAAAACGATAACCTAAAAACAAACTCAAATTTATTCAGCTACAACTAAATATTTTTAAAAAGGTACAATGGTTAACTCCTATTTCAACCATTTAAAAAAATACTAGAATAAAATAATTTATAGGTATGTCTACATAATTAATATAATCTAAACAGGTATCTACCTCAAGTTTCCTTTTCTGTTGTATGTATATATAATGATACTTTATTAATGGAAAATTAAAACTCCTAATTCTTATGTAAAATGAGCATAATAACATGATCTATTAAGGTAAATGTGACTCATGAGTTAAACTAAAGTTGCAGCTGTGCTTCTAACTCTTTCCTACTCAGTAAATGAAATCACCTAATAAATACTGTTCTTTCTCAGTGTAAGAAATATTGAAGATTTAAAAAATGCTTTAAAAGAAAAGTAAATATCATTACCCTAACACAGATGCAATTGGGAAAATAAAATATACTTGGTATTGAGTCTTAAACCTGATAGTTTCAGGTTAAAGGCAATCATATCATTGGTGACCTTTTAAAGTGCTAACTTAACAAAATCTACAATATACTTGTTTTATGGAATAAGTCCTCAAACTGAAGATATAAAGTGAGTTCTAAAAAAGCACTGCTAGCTGTGGCCAACGGAGTTCAGACAATATGCAAAAGGGCCTACTACCATACCTGGTGGAATTGTGCTATTTAATTTTTAATAAAAAAAGGCATAGCTTAAAAAGAGAGCCAAACAAAAATTTTTCTATTTAATTTTCCACAAAAACCAAAACATGAACTATTAAATAGAGTCCACCAAGGCCTTATCACTTTACAGGCACTGCTCAGCATGAACTTTCCACATGTGGACAGAGAACCACATCTCTGCATCACATAATCTTCCCTGAAAATTGTTCCGTGTCTGTAAGTCGAATGATTCTGGGTTAAATCAAAAGTTAGGAAATGACTAGGGCCTTTCTATTTACATGTCATTCAGTGTGGTCTCAGGACCACTGACGACCTGCACGGGGTTTACTGAGTGTCACCTGGAACCTAGCGCACCACAGGCTTGCATGTAAGCAAGGGCTCCACAAGCACCTGCCACGTGCTTGAATGAATGGTTTCAGTATCCAAGCAAAAGTATCGGCTTTTTGCACTTCGGATGTGACAACGTGTTTTATCGTGGAAAGATAGATAAAAGAGGAAGGTGGTATTCATGGCCTTTGCTGTGATAAGTTATCCATTAACTGGAAATATTTGAGAGTGACTGCTTTACTGAGATGGGAAACAAGCCCCATGTCACTGGGCCACCATGCCCAGGGCCTTTACCTCAGCCATTATATTGTTTTATGGATTGCAATGTGGAAGTTCTCAGGGTGGGGGGTTGGGTAGGAGAGGTCTGTGTGTGTGTATATATTTTTAAATACACATACCCACAAATTGATTTTCAGGGTTATTTTTTTAAATAAAGACAATAAAATAAAAATATTTCTTAACAAACTAAAAGGAAATTGATCAAATCTGGAAGTGACTTGAATGCAAAATTTAATCCCCTCATTTATTCATTATTTTATTCATTAATAAACATTATCTCTAGAAATTTAGTATACACATTTAAGGAAAAAATATTTTTCCTGAAACTACAATTTCTACAGCAAGAGGAAATATTGCACACAGGAGAAAAGTAAAGCTTTAAAATGAAAAAAAAAAAATAAAGTCTTTGAAACGGAAGCTTACAGAAAAATCAAAGTCAGCCAGAATCTAAGATACCAAGCAATTTCGAAGGATGGGTCATTGGAAAGTACTTGAGATTATCTGGATTTCAAGAAAAGAAGAACAGACTTTTGGATTTGAAGTTGTGCAAACAAACTAAAATTCAGCCCGTACCCGAGTATACAAATAGAACCTCACCATACATAGCACATATTACCGCACAAAAACTAAGAATAAAATAAACTTTAAGATAGTCTCACTTTTTGCTGAAATGAGTTATTTAAAGTATTTATTAATTAGTACTATTGAGCTAAAAAGGTCAGCGATAAAAATAACAGTTTAACCTTTGCATGGGTTGAATTTGGTTTAGATACTACAAGAAACTTGAAGCGAAGATAATTAACAATGAAAATTTTCAGGATTCTCCTGAGGTATTCACCTATGACTGATGTTCTTGAAAATTACTTCAAAGGAAACCAAGGGTTTTGTGTTTTTTTTTTTTAATCTGACATGTCAGAGTTCTGGTTTCCCTGAATTAAGGTAAATAGCAGAACCCACTGGTTTGAACTATTGTTACGTTAAAAAAAAAAAAAAAAAAGAAAGGTACAGGACCCATCCCTGATTTCAGCTGAAGAGAGACATAACATTTATGTTAACAAAATTGAGCAGAATAAAAAGAGACTGAGAACAGAATGTGGTCTTCTTAAAAATCGAACACATATATACAAAACTAATCTCACTATCTTTTCCACCGTTGTAGCTCCTCTATTTCCTGCCTCAGTGACATGGCAACTGTGGAGGGCAGAATAAAGCCCCCCACCCCAAACATATCAGGTCCTAATCCCTGGAACCTATAAATATCACCTTTTGGCAGGGGAGGGGATGTCTTTGCAGATATGATTAAAAAAGAGACCCTGAAATGAGAGATGATATTATCTTGATTTATAGTGGGCCCTACAGGCAGTCATACATATCCTTATAAGAAGACAGAGGGAGATTTGACACAAACAGAGGAAAAGTCAATGTGAACAGGACTGAATGAGATTCTAGACTCTGCCCTTGAAGACTGAAGTGATCCAGCCACAAACCAAAGTGCACCAGCAGCCACCAACTGCTGCAAAAGACAAGGAACAGATGGGTTCTCCACCAGAGCTTCCAGAGGGAGAATGGCCCTCCCAACACCTTCATTTCAGGCCTCCAGCACTGTTAGAGAATAAAGTTCTGTTGTTTTAAACCAATGAATGTGTGATGACTTGTCACAACAACCACAGGAAACTAATACAGCAACACTGTCTGACCCACCCATCTTCCAAGGGAGGACCGAATCATCCTCCCTTTCCTCTCTCCCTTCCCCTTAATGCATCCCCTACTTTGGCTTCTGATTCCAAGTCCCAGCTACTTCCCAGACCTTACAGCCCTTAACTGGCCTTCCTGCATCCTGTCTCCCAGTTCATTTACCAAGATGCCTCCAAGAGAAAAGTTTTCTACTGCAAAACCTGACCAAGTGGCTCCCTTGTATAAAACCCATTACCTACAGAAACTCCGAACTCCTTAATACAGCACTAAACATACCCGCCACGTTCTGACCCGAGCTTTATCTCCAGCTGTACCTCCATCCACACTGCATATCACACAGACTCTGCTGCTGAAATTTCCTCATCAAACTCATTCCTTCTGGGATGTGAACCCCTTCCACCCTCTCCCCACTGCCATGCCCTGGGCAGGTAGAATTGATTAGTCTCTTTTTTTGTGTCCCACCATAGCCAACAGGAAATGATATCACAAATTCTGCACCTACTATTCATTTATGGGACCAGGTACTGGCCACTGAGCTCAGCACTCTAAAAAATAGTTTCATTTAACCTTCACCATAATCCTAGCAAGTAGCAATTATGATCAGAATACATTTTCCAGATTAGATAATAAAATGCAAAGAGGTTAAATAAAGTGGCCAAAATCACAAGAAGAGTATATGGTCATGGTACATTTCTGTACATTTTTTATTAATTTTTAACTTTGATTTTTGTATTTTATATATTGACTGGCTATATTGTTGAGAACGAAATGAAATGAACTGCACATAATGCCATCATTCAGCATCACTTTGGAAGTTCTAGGGAATAAAATATAATATAAAAATGATATAATATAAAGAGAAGAATTTAATTACTACTTGCAAAAGATTTAATTTTGTACCTAGAAAAAAATAAGAAAATTAACTAATAAAATCTTTAAACATTAGTAAGATAATTCAGTAAAGTGATTGGAGGCATGATGAATATATGAGTTAATAATTTTCTGGGTCTCAGTTCATAATTGTCCTGTCCAATTCATATTCAGTAGTTATCTGTTGTCTTCAAAGTATGTGAGGGCTATGTAGATCCCTTTAATTAGAATCTTGCTCCAGTATCCTTTGTCACCATGAAACAAGTCAAGGACAAAATTCTGCCAACAGGGACTCAAAACAACCATGCAACATGCTCTACAAATTTAATCAAGTTCCATTCCTTTGTGCTTTTAGAAACAGCAACTTAAGGCAGACGCAACACTATTCTGGTGACATCAAAGAAATTTATGATGAAAATTTGCAGATGTTTAATGGAGCCCAGAGTCAGAAACATAACTGACCTATGGGAGGAAGTAAACAAGAACAGAAGCACAAAGCACTGGTAAATACAGACACCAGCCCCTTGAGGCAAGGGGCAGGGCTGCAGGGACAGCAGACGGCAAGACCACAGGGCAGGCCCCGCAGTAAAGGGGCATCACTGTGACTTCCCCGAGGCACGCAACACCCACATTTTAACAATGAAGTGAGGGATCTGTGGATGCAGCAGAGAAAGCAGGAGGGATTTCCTGGGATAGCAGCTGAGGTCATTTGCTCATAGGGGTGCACTGGAGTTCCTGCCCCCACAGGCAAGGGGCGCCAGGCTTGCAGACAGGAAGCTAGGTTCCAGTATGAATTCCTGAAGTTGGAATATTCAAGGAAAAAAACTGTCCATCTTGTCTGGTTATCAAAATATGGATATAAATAATACATGCTTTTTATATATAACTAAATATGTGGAGACAGATATCTGGTTGGTATGATCTACCACTGGGTTGAATTTCCGATGACTTGAATGTTCTCCTTTGTCTTTTTCAATGTTGCTTGGCTTGTTTCTTTGTATGTTTTTACAATGAGCAAGTAGCCCTTTCACAACGATTACACTATCTTTTAGAGAGCCTGAACTATCTCCACGATATGGGTCCACTGCTTCTCAGCTGTTTCTGTTGAATGCCTGTATAGAAATAAGAGTTCCTTGCTAAATGACAGGAACTTTCTAAATACTTTATCATGATGTCATAGCATACAATCCCCATAGCAACTACATGAAAAGGAATTTCTCGCTTCATTTATAAACCAAAGCACAGAGAGATTAACTTTTTTATCTGAACTCTCATAGTTGGTAATATATGGAGTGGCAGTCTAAATCCAGATGTTTCCATCTCTAAACGTGTGCTCTGCTCCTTAATATATTACACCATTACACTAATTATGTTACAACACTTGAGATTGTGTATCATCATTTTCCTCAATCCTTCCTCCTGCGTACTCTAAAGGCAGTAACCACTTTTAGCTCACTTGCTAACAGTGGGGTGGGCAATGAGCTTGCACATACTTTAAACAATTAGCCAGATTAGCAGTCTGTCAGGACTTATTACTTCTCCCAGAGTCAATGCATGCTATTTGTAGGTGGCAATCACTTGTCCAAAAACTAAGAGCTGATGATTCTGATAGGTCTGCCCCAAAGGGAAAAGCTGAAAGCTAACACTACTCTGTCCTCAACACCAGCTCAGATGTTGCTACTTTCCAAGCACCATTCCCAAAATATGTTAGTCATATTACTAGGTTGTCTGTTTCTCTATTAGCTGTTGAGCAATAAATATATTGCTTCTACATTAATCTTTACCTCTAAGCAGAACTGTCTTGATTCAGCTCCCTTTAAGATTAATCAATCAGTACACAGGCTGTGTCAATAAGAAAAACAATATGCCTATAAAGGTAGGCTAGGTTGGCAGGGCTTTGTCCTCCATATTTTTAAGTAGTATTTTTTTTGTAATTTCTTTGGATCACTAACCACTGAATGACTCAAATGTCTTTAAGAGCAATCTGAGCTTTGCAGAATTAGCAACGGAATTTAAACAGAAGGAATTAATCTGGAAAGGAAATTTGTTTGTAAGCATAAATGACCAACCAGCTGAAATAGAGAGACTGAAAACAATCCTCTAGTATGCATCTGTTAACCTTGTCACAAATGATTAAAGCAGGAATCTGTCCCTGACTCAAAAATACTCATCTAGGTTCCAACACACACACACACACACGCGCACACACACACACACACACAAAACCCTCAGTAGCCACTATGAACCCATTGTACATGTAGTTCTACAAATCCTAAAAAATCACAGTGAAATAGGAGTAGACAATTGTTCAGTCATGTCTCCCTCATCCTGCCTTTATACAATTGATTTTTTTCAAGTCAATTAATATTACACTCTTTCCTGTATTTATGGCTTCTAGGCATGTTCAAATTTCTGAGATGTTCATCATTCCTTTTATCAATTATACATTGAATAAATAATTGTTAAACACTTTCTATATGCAAAACATTGGATTAGATACAAAGCAGAAACAAAGGTGAACAAGACACAGTTTCTGTCCTATGGGAATTTGTAATTTAATAATTGCCTAATACTTTCAAATACTCATTCAATAAACACTTAGCTACTAAGTGACAGAAAGGATTCAGTGTTAAGACTGTGATATGAACACTTGGGCTCCGGCCCTAGATTAGTTACATTCCATTAATGAGAGAGATTGTAAACCAATATGTGCAGCAAAATATGGAAATGTTAATAAATTCTTTACAGATGACATAAACGGGGGGATAGTCCATTCTATCTGAAGAATCAGGCCAAGTTTCTATAGTGACAGCGATGCTTGAACCATCCGTAGAGGCCGTTGAGTAAAATAACATGAAGCAAAATTATTCCCACAAGAACTGAGGCATGAGTACCATGATTCTCTCAGGAAATGCAAGTAGTCTGGTAGGGCTTAGTGTTTAGGAGACAGCTTTGAGAGAACAGTCGGGGAGGGATGGAGGGTGTGATGCAGAGAGAATGAGATGGGGCTTGGAAAGCCAAGTCAGACTCATTCACACGGGCAATTAAAGGGTTTTTTACAAGAGAGCAAAAGCATGATGGTATTTTCCCTTTTTGAACACGCATAGGATTCACCGTAGGGAGAAGGTTGCCCAGAGCGGGATGTGAGGATGAGAGGGTCAACAACCCTGCGCCGCGGTCTCTGCAGAGTCGCACAGGCCTGGACCCAGGCAGAAGGCGAGTGGCTGGCCAGGTGAAAGAGATAACGTAGAAGTGAAAGAGGGAGAAGGTCAGGGTGTAAGACTCAACTGGCGGAAAGTCTATGTGGGTATTGAGGGCACAAAGAAAATGGTGGGGACCACTTACTTACTCCCTGGTAGGGAAGCAAACTGGAATTTCAGGGCTGCCCATACGCAGTTTGAAAAACCTCTGAAGCCATTCTGATGATCGTCACCCTCGTTTAGAATAGCTGGTTTAGACCATGCCCTTAAAATGAAAGCGACACAACCACACAATAATTTCATTTTTTAAATCACATCATATTCTCTGTGTGCTGGAAATGTTCATAAAACAGCAGCAGGGGCAGCATGTATTAAACTAATTCATCCGTCCATTGTCCTCATTGAAACAAAGGGGCTCTTTAATTTTGTTTTTTTCTAATTTTATAGTTAGACCCACTATTGAGGTCAGTGTCTCTGGAAAGAAAGATCTGATGTAATAGGCAGGACAACATTTTAGGTTAAACATAATCGACTGAGCACTTAGATACTTCAGCTGCGTTGCAAGCACTTAGGAAATTATTTAGGCAATCCAACAAATTCTTATAACCAGGCTAGTGTCAGAAATGATGCGAGCTGTGGATAGTGACTTAAGTAAACATGGTCATGTTTACCTGTGCACATGAAAACAAGATCTGGGTTTTGTTTTTGTTTTGTTTTTTTCTTGCACAGAAAGCATTGTTTCCTCTTCCCATTCTCAACACTTTTTTTAGTTGAATTTAAACTTCTCTAAAATTTTGTTTTACCACTTTGTGGCACAAAATTAAAATTGGTGAAGCAAATACAGAAAGAAAGCCTTGGCAGATAAATACCTATTGCTTCTTAAAGAGGCAAGGCCACCGAATAGCTCCCTTTACGCTAAGTTATTCGCAAGTAGAAGCATCACGTCCTGTTGCACTTTATCAGTTCAGCTCACCAAGCAATTTATTAGAGACACCTTTCCGAAGACAAAAATCTTCATTCGGTTAAAGATGTGTTCATTTATGTCCCCATGTAGATATGTTATTTAGGATATCGTACATACAAATTCCATTTCTTCTCTCTCTCTCTCTCTCGCTTTGCATATTATTTATCAGAGATTAAATAAGTAAATTGTCTGTCAGTAATAAGAAAGTCCTAAATGTCCAATTCTAAAACTCTTTGCTCTGCTTGGAGACAGTTAACTTGCAATTATTTATTTGTTTTTCATTTCTTCAAATAAAACTTTATATAAACTAGTTTAGTATGTCTTAGTTTATAAACTAAGGTAAAAACATGTTTTATTAAATTGCACTAGGAAAGTCAGTGATTTTAATACTCTGTGTATATAAACTAATATTTTTAAGGGTATAGACATAAACAAATTCATGAGTATACAGATTCCTTCTTCCAATCTGTCCATCAGGCAGCAAATATTTATTGAAAATGTAGGAACATCGAAAGCACACAGTGAGATTTTGTGAAAATCAATGATAAAAAAAATTTCTCAAAATGATTTTAAAACCACTATTATGCTAAGTAAGGCTGAGGAAACCATTGGTTTCAACCAGTTAGGGAAATTATAATCATATCTGGTTGATACCATACTCTCTGACATTTGTGATTCTTTTTAATAAAATTAATGTCTTTTGTTTTTATATATATACACATACATATATACATACATATATATTTAGAGAAAGAAAGGAGGTAATTAACAAAGTAGAAAATAGTTGTCTTTTACAAGTTCATGTCACAATTCACATAGCATACTGTAGTGATATTTTCAATATCTAAGTAATTATTTTATTTACATTGGGATTCTGAAGAACACATTTGTCGTATGAACATACTTGAACGTATTTGAAAAGAAATCCTGGAATTTATTATTAAAAAGTTAGCAAGTTGAATGGTGACTTCCTCATTATTCAGCAGTGGATTGAATTAATAGGACTTGAGATCAATTTTCAACTCTAGCAACAAATATGAATGTCACAGAGTCAGTCCAATTAATTTTCTCTATTTTTTTAATTTGCCCAGTCCATTACCTTTCTCCAGCATTTAGCTTTCATCTTATCCTGCCTGCTGATTTCCAGTTAAACAGTCCTCTCATTATTTAATTTCCCACAGCTTCATTAGGTAACTCAGCAGCAGAAAAAAAGAAAAGAATCAATACTTGGAAATGAAACATCAAATGGTTAACATTCACACCACTCATCTGAATTGTTCTATTCACAGCTCTCACCAATTGGGGACAAAAAAACACCAAAGAATTTCATACTCTCCTTAGTGGTAGTGTTAATATCATCTATTATAATTGTGTCTCTGCACTTTGTCATTTCTCTTCAGTCACCAACACCTGGGCAGGGATAGGAATGAGCCCCACCCTTAAAGCCTAAAATAAGTTAGAGAAAAGTGACAGAATATGGCTAATTGTCAGCAGCATACATCTTAAAACCAGACATACTGGCTCTAAAAATTAGGAACTCAACTTTGGTTCTTATGGATTAAGAACTCAACCTTGCTACCTCCTAGATGAAAGACTTATGCCAAATTACTTACACTCTCGCCAAATCCCAATCTTTTCAACGATAAAATAGGATATAACATCATCTGTTTTACAGAATTGTTGAAAGGATGAGTGAATGAGTATACAAATGCTGTACACACTGTTTCACATAGAGTTATACTTTGACATTAATTTAAATAAAATATACAACAAATGCCCAACACTTTCGTGTTTCTTGGCCTTATTAGTACAGCTTTTATATTTGAATAGTTTTACTGCCTGATAAATAAAAATATTTCCCAGGGATTATCAATGATATTTTGTTTCTTCAGAGTTTCAGGAAGATAACTGATAATTCCCTCAGGAGGTTTGGAATGTTATTCTTTATAGAATAAACTTGACAAAACATCTCACAATTTGAAAAAGAATACCTGATGGCTAACATCCCTGGCTGACGAGGCATTCACATGGATGGCTGTCATAAGGTTGAAAATATAAAGGTGAATACTGACCATTGCAGCAAGGCACCTTTTAAATATACCTTATTTTATTACCATCAATAAATTCTTGCTCTACTTTGGCCTAGGTTGTCATCTACTTCAATATCTCTTTTATCACATGTCCAACAGGAAAGAGCAGTCTAAATGTCAGCCCGTAGCTTTTACTGATCACATGTAAGAATTGCTAGAATGTGCTTTCATCCCAAAACTTTGTTGTTAAACACAGCCTCCTCTCTGTCAAATCCCTCTAAGTCTGCAGGGCTGCGGGTGTTGGTGTGGGAGAGCCACAGGGCGGAATCGGTGGGAGTTGAGTGTGCATTTTCAGATCTACACTCTCTGGTCACCATTTTATTTGCCCCCCACCCTGGATATAGGTTGTATTCAGCCTGGGCTATGACATATGGTCTTTAACATGCAGCTTTAACATTGTCACCTTGCAGTTCATGTTTCTATGACTCTCCAAATTGATCGTAAATTTTCCTAAAGTACAGGTACCCTCTCTTCTGTGTTGCTATTTGCCACACAGTAATACACCCAAAAGAAAACGAGAGAAGACTAACAGCTATTAAGTACTTTTTTTGTTATAGGCATGGTGCTGGGCACTTTGTTCACTTTATTTCATTCACTTCTCCAATAATCTTATAAATTTGGCTTTTTGATCATTTCCATATTACTGATTAGAAAATGAGATTCCAAAAGTTGAAATAAGTTCCCCAAAATAACATTCCAAAAATGGATTAAAATGGGACTTAAAGACATCTATCTGACTCCTAATTCCATTTTCTTGCTGCTACACTCTGCTGCCCTAAATTCTCATTAATCTTTACATGCAAGTTTCTCATGGGATAAAAGTATTTAGAAAGGCACAGCCAGTAGTTTAGACTTGACTCTGCTAAAGAGGAGTAGGGAGAAATAACCAAAACAAAGTATTAGAGTCCCCGTGAGAAGATAGCTTCTTCATTACTTTAGCTCTAGAAAACTATCCCCAACTTGGGGGTGAGGGCAGGGGTTATTGTAGGAGTTGTCAAGTGTTGCTGAATAACAATGCTCACCTGTAGCATTATTTTGAATACTTACTATTTGAAATAAATTATGGAAAATAAGAGATAAGTTAAATAAATACAGTATACCAATATAATAGACAGTTCCACAATCATGGAAGGTTATATTTTCAAAAACTATGAGAGCACCATCTACAGGATATACTATTAACAGAAACATTGAAAATATAAATTGTATAGAATATAGTATAACTTCATTATACAATATATGTGAACATACAAACTATGTCCATAAAAAGTCCAGCCATTGTTAATATCACAATATCAGTTCACACAACATCAATGTAACCTGGCAGCCAAGGAAAGTGGACTGGAATGGGCATGTGTGAACAATGATGACTTCACTGTACTAGTCAATGGGGTGTACTAGTCAATGGGGTTAGCAGACGTCCTTGAGTGAACACATGTACTGTGTGGCTGTCACATTAAAAGTAACTGAGTATGTAGAGCAATGGATCTGCATCAAATTTTGTGTTAAGCTTGAACATTCCTCCATGGAAACTATTCAGATATTTCAGAAGGCTGCAGCTAAGGGCAACTGGTTATTGGCAGCTTCATCATGACAAGGTACCTACTCATAGATCATGTCTCATGCAGAGTTTTTTGGTGAAACATCAAATCACTCAGGTGACTCAGCCCCCTTACAGCCCATATTTGGTGCCCTATGACTTGTGGCTTTTCCCAAAACTATTACCTTGGAGAAGGAAGAGATTTCAGACTGTCAATGAGATTTAGCAAAATACAAGGGGACAGCTGATGGCAACTGAGAGAACTGTGTGAAGTCCCCAGGTAACCACTTCGAAGGGTCTGAGGTAACACTGTCCTACGTTCAATGTTTCTTGTATCTTGTATCTTCTTCAATAAATGTCTCTTTTTCATATTATATGGCTGGGTACCTCCTGGACAAACCTCATCGTATACACACACAAGGAAGTGAGAGGGACTATAAATGTGATGTTATGAGAAATGAACTAAATGTTCATAGTATTATGGAATATTGGGTGGTTCTTATTTTGTGTTTAAATCAATTTGTAATTACTGAGTACTTACCTAATATGGCAAGTAGTGTTTTATCTCATGTAGGTGTATTAACTTATTTAACTTTCAAAACTATGTATAAGAGGTAAGGTCTACTATTCCCCCCACTTTACAGATGAGGAAATGGAGGAACAGAGAGATTAAGTCACTTTCCAAGGTTTCACAGGTAGTAGTGGTAGAGCTGGTCTAGTTCCACAACTATACTCTTTGAGGTGCATAAAACTGGCTTCATAAGCAAAGCTTACTAGTATAGAACAGGCTAACAACTGAATGAAACCCCTTTGAGAGAAACTGTTTCTCCTCCCGGCCCTGAGTAAACTCAAATAGGAAATGCAGGCTTCTCCCTCTTATGCCACAAATAATGTAATTAAAACAGCACAGCCATTAACACCCTATTCTGGAGTTGGGGGCGGGGGGATGTCTTGCTTTGTGAATTGTTTCTAGATTCCCATTCTCCACATCCTAGGGTTCTTTTAGAATGTAGAGTAACCCAAAATACTGGTGGAACAACATAGTAAGCCTTTTCTCTCCTAAGATATATCTGGGCAACTCCCACACTGTGATTTCAAAAATCACTGTCCAGAAATACCCCTAGAACAAATTTTCCTAAAACTCTGAAGCTAAAAACAAAAACAAACAAACAAACAAAAAAAACACACATAAAATGTGGTCCTCTTAAAAGCATGTGAGATGGCTACACTCCCTAACAAGACCTCAGGAACTGCAGAACCAGAATAACGTGGTTACGGGCATGCTGCACCTTGACCCTCAGTTACCCTTCTATCTACCTTGTTAACAAGCTAACAGGAATTCTCATTTCCCTAGCTTACAGAAACAGAATTTATCCCCTAACAACATCATTTGAAAACCTATTTGCACACTAACTTCAAACTGTCTGACTGAAGAAGGGTAAAGTGTGTCTGTGGGATGAACCAGTATGGACTGGGATGGGGCCAGCACTCTGGCTCCCTTCCACCACAGATAATCAGAACAGCTCAGGCATCTGCTTCCAACTGGGCCGATTCCCACTGGACTAATCACACTCTCTCCTTTGGAATTGGAATTGGCTTTCCCACACGGTCAGTTAATCACGAAGTGTAACCGGAACTGTGACATGTATCCTTGCAAGCTATATGCCACCAGTGGATGGAGAAACACACAAAAAGTCTTTGAAGTAAGAGAATAAAGACGTGGAAAGGGCCACATGAAAAGGAGAAGAAGAAAGTGAAAAGCATACAAAATGTCAACCATCTATGCTCCCGGCTGTCACAGCCTTTCATGGATTATAAGAATCACACAACCCCAATCACCCCAGCAGAGAAGCAAGAGCAAGGACAGTGCTGAACTTGACACTATCATTTCTAATAGTGACAGTCTAACAGCAACAATTCTTTTTCCTTTGTATAATGCTTTATCTTTTACCAAAGGCCTACAAACAATGATGTGAAAGTAAGTATATGTTTAACAATAGGCTCTCCAAAAAAAAGTAAATGCAAGTATGTATGTGTGTGTGTGTTTACATAATTATAAAGTTTACAATCCATAAATAATAGTTATATATATAATATTTGTAAATTCCATTGGGTTCATTGATCCCCACAGAATGTCTTAAATGCTGACAATAACAAAACATCAATCAAGCCCTGAGGTGCAGTGTTTGCACTGTGCCATGTGTAAATACTCCCACCACGGCCAACTTCCAGCTACCATGTGATGTCACCAAACATGGATTGAGAAGAGATGAACAGTAGCACACAATTGCATATTTTCACCACACTGATTAAAAAGAGAGCTCAGATCATGGCAGAAAAATTTAAAGTAAAAACTTTTGAGTATGTCTCAACTTTCTCTTAAAATGTAACTTACTACATTTTAGGTTTGCATATTTAATTTTTAGTAATCACTTTATTTAACAACTGACACACGAATTCCTGTCTCAATCCCATTTTAGCCAGCTCCAGCATGCCATTAACAAGTATCATCTTAATACTTCAGCAGGGCAGGTATTGCTAATCCAGATCAAGTGACTATAGTCACAGACTCATGTCCTCATCAAAGTAATTGATTAAAACATTTAACGTGAATAACCAGTATATGGTGGACCTAGAGATTTTGATTCAGTAAATGTGGTGAGGAGGCCTAAGAATCTGTCTTTGAACAGGCAAAGTGCCTTCCCATGCCAGATGTATTCAGAGAATTACAACATCCTGCATTTATTGTCCACATACTCTGTGCCAAGCTCGTATTATACTGTTTTGTGGATGAAAAAAGGACTCTGTAATAAAACTTGACAAGTCCACTGATAGAAAGTAACCTCACAGGGTGAATAATCACAAATTTCCTAAGGGGTAGGTCATGGTGGGTAGTCCTGCCCAGGCATACATATAAACTCTACTAACAGATTTCTCATTTCCTTAAATGAGCCCCATCCGTTTTTACCAGACGCCTAGGTTAACGCACCCCTGAAATGGCCCTTTCAGACCCCTAGGAAGCATAATCACCCTCAACACAGCACAGAATCTTGACTCTCCTGTGGTCCAATCCCCACCTTGCTTTCTCCCTTCTTCACAAAATCTTCTTTATATCCCCTCCTTAATTCCAAATGCATAAAAGAAACTGCAAACTGTCATTCCTGAGAGACATTCTCCTCATTCTGTTGAGATCTTGCTTCCAGGCATAACCTGTTTGGCTCAAAGAAATTCTTATAAAAATTCTCTACAGGTTTGGACGTTCTCACCTATGACATGGACTCAAAAGAGAGAAAATTTGTCCTCATGGAGAATACAGAGACTAAGAATTACAATGCAACTACTGAAGCGAAGATAAGTTTGACACCCCAAATATTGCCTTTTGGGGCGAGACTGATTATTTTGGGCTAGTTCATTTTAAGAAAGAGCAGACTTGGGAGAAACTCTGAAAACCAAGTAAACCAGCCATGAGTACCTTGAAGTGTAGAGGAAAATTTTTTCTCCCCAGCACTATGATACTGCTACATCCCAGCTGCTTTGGGAAAACAGCAAAATCCAGCATGGGGGAGAGATATAAGAGAAAATGTTGTTTGACCTGAGTCTTGAAAGAGCACAAGCTAATGAAAAAAAGAAGGGCAGGAAGGAAGGACCATTCAGGGCAGAGAGAGCAGCATGGGCGTGGTCAAGCAGCCAAGAAGGATTTGATTCCCTAGGATAACAGCACATGCTTTAGGACTGTACCTCTTACTTGTGTTTAGCAGCCACATTTGTCTGGGACAAGTTTTAGACATGGTAAGCACATGTTTGTTACACTATGTTCAGTCACAGAGCACATGTGAGGAGTACCTGGAAATTAGAGGAGGTACGGCCAGGTCAGGAAGGACTGTTTAGAATGTCTAGCACAAAATAAGTATTCAATAAATTCCCACTTTGTACTCTTCCTTAGATATTAGTGTTTACAATTAGTTTTATCAACATTCTAGAATTATTGTGAAAGGATTTATATATGATAGCTAACCTACAAGGTCTACAAAAACAGAATTCTCTCACTGCTTTTATAATTCTAACTTCTCAATCAGGGAAAATGACAAAAGTCATCAAAAACATGTGTTAGTGTAATGAAGGTTCCAGGGAAAACAGGTGATTATGGTATGTTGTTTTCCACAGTGGTTTTATCTCATTCTAATTAATCATTTTCAGAATAAAATGGGAATAGTATAGACACTATTCTCTGTTTCTAAGGTGGTATCATTTCCACTATAGACATTTTAATTAGGTAACCTAATTAACTTAAAAAGCTATTAATTAACATAATAAAGAAAAAGGAATCCAGGAAATAAATAATGGGTAGAAGGAATGTCATAAATCCAGCAAGAAACATATATTTGTCATCCTAACCAATACCAATTTTGTAGCCATTACAAAACCTCTGTGTACACAGTCCCTTCTCTAACATAAACTATGCCCCTCTTGTCTTGTCTCCCCTCAAGCCAGGCTTCCTCTTTGTAGTACATTCCAAACATTCTGTTCCACAATGATCTGTTCCCTCCCTGTGCATGAACTTCTTCTTTGGATCTAGTCCTAAATTTTCACATTATGTCATATTTATTTCCCAACCAGATTTTACATTTTCAGAGAACTTCTCTTGCATTTCTCATGGAGTATGGCATAATGCTAGACATAAAAAAGACACTAAAACACTTGGTCAATAAACAGAGTAAATGACTTCCAGGAATATATTTAGCATCAAGCCTCAATTGCTGACTTTCTCACCTCCCCCAAAATAAAGAGGAAAACATAAAGCTTTTTAAAAGTCTCAGATTGGGCACAGTGAAAAGAGGTTATCAGAAGGGTTTCTATTTCTGAGTTGCTTGTTAAGTGTCACAAATTACCAGAGGGCTCTAATTAAAAAGGCATGGGAATTTTTTGCTCTACTTGCCCATTGTAAGGCTGAGGGGCCCAGAGTTGTGCCTTGCTGCTCAGTGAAATCCCCACAAGCATCTTAGGATATATGCTCCTTATGCACATCAAAGAACAGAGAGAAAGAGGGTACAGGTATCTCAAGGCTGCTTCTATCCTTGTCTTCTTGAACCAGTTTTTTTGAAGTTCAAAAGAGAAGGACTATTTATAGAATCCCATAACTGAATCAGATAATACATTTATTAAATAAATACTATTGCTGATATCATAATAATTACAGCATTTTTACCACTTTCTTTGTGACATACATTGTGTAAGCACCTTTCAGATGTCATCTTATTAAACTCTGACAACACTCTGTATAAGATGTGTACTGTAATCATCCTCATTTTAGAGATGAGGAAGCTTACGTTAGGTAAGACCTGGTTCCAGGTAACAACATAAGTCACAAAACCAGAATCTGTAAGAAGATCTCTTAAGCCAAAGTACAAAGAACACCACCATCTATGATTACAAGATTCAATTATTCACAATATAAGTACAATAAGTACTTGGGTCCCTTTTGGAACTTTATGTTCCTATTTGAAAACTTGAAAATTAAAAACAAGACACCAAATTAGCGGTATGAAAAAGGCTGGAACAAGGACATTTCCAGGATCTGAGGTAGTAAGCTGAAACAAAATGCTTTAAAACCAAGAGACTTCAGGATTCCCAGCACACTCACAGCAAACAAGCATCCAGGAAAATAATAATAATAACAAGAACAACAATAACAACAACCACCCAGAGTGGTTAAATGTGGACCCTTTTGGCAGAAAGACCAGCTAAGGTATAATGTCTCTAAGGGTATAATCACCCTAAGAGCTTATGGGAAATTCAGTAAATTTACAACGTATTTATACCCATTCCACATACAGGCCACATGGCATTCAGACTTTGTAGGATGTTCAGCGGAGGATAAGAACTCTAAAAAATGCAATTAATGTAGGACTTTTGACTGTGCATTAACTGTATATATTAATAACCTTCCTCTAGCATCCAAAGCCAGCTTCAGAGTTAAAAAAAGAAAAAAAGAAAAGGCCCAGAAATGAATATTGAAATAGAATTTCCATACAGCTTCACCTGTTCAATTGACAGAAGAAATCTGTGGAAGCACTTAAAACAGTGCCCATACAGTAAAACAAGAATTTAATGTTTAGCTATCAAAATCAGCAGTATAGTTCCCACAGTTTGAGGTCAGCAGTAAGAGGAATAAAGCAATCATGGGAAACACACACACACACACACACACACACACACACACACACATTTTTTTTTCCCAGGGAGAGCTAATTAACACCTGTAGGGGTTGTTGGTGTTCGATTTCATTCCTCCCTCAAAAAAATAAACAAAATCATTCCTTTGGCTTTGGACTTTGTCTTCTGCAAATGCAAAATCAAGTAATACTGCATTGGTAGCACTTTAAGCTCCAAGGCTTATTTATGTGGAAGATTCCCCATGTTAACTGGATTTCTCTAAGGCAAGTTTTACCAATGAAAGAAAAGGAAGAAGGATTTGGGAGCATTAAAAACAATCTTGGGGCAAAAGTGGACAACTGAAAAGAGAGTTTTCCGACAAGAGAGATCAAAGTGTGCCAACAAGGGAGTGTATTATAATTTGCAAATTCTCTCTCTTGTTTCTATTATCAGTTTAGTTTTAGCCCACTTCCTCAAAATCTACAATATAGCAGCGGGGCTGCTTTACAGGGAAACTGGACCCAAAGAACAGAAGGCAAAGGTGTTTGAAATTTACAGTCCTTGGGCAACAGCGTAGGTTGTAATCAGCACCCAAATGTGTCTACTTCCTGGCAGAAAATCGTGGCTTCCCAGATTTTAGGTAAAGCACACAGAGTCTGCAAAGTGCGCTGGAGCTGTAATCTCTAAGTATCAGGCGCGAGGCAGACGACCAGGAAGAGTGGAGGGGGTGGGGGAGAGAGCCGAGGGTTCCAGGAAGTGGGTGGGGAGGAAGCTGCAGAGGTTGGAGGCAACAGCTGGGAGCTACGCCAGGCAGGGAGAGTCCCGGGCCACTGTGCGCAGCAGGCACCAGCGCTTAGGCTCTGCTGTCCCCTACGATTCCCGTCATCGCCCAACGGTAGAGCTGGGGTTTGGGACGTAAAAAGAGCTTGCACAGTAGTGGGTGGTGGCAGGACTTCTCACCGCTGAGTCACAGCCCAGCCAACTTTTACAGCATTTTTCCAGAAAGGGGGTGGGGGGGGAAGCCTCAGTCCCGTAAACCACTCGCTTCTAGTTCGCATTATCGGCTCTGCCGCGTGCGACCCGGGGGTGACTCCAGACCCCATAACTGGGGTGTTTGCCACTCACCGCGCAACTTCTCATTCCCTCAAAGCCTCGTAGTATCCCGAGCGCTGGCCAGGCGCTACCAACCCGGTCATTGGAGGGCAGAGGGAGGGAGGGGAAAGGCTGCGTCCTCACCTGCAGGACACGGACACCTCCACCCGCGTGGCCGGGATGGCCGCACTCAGCTGGTTCAAGTCCCCGATGCCAGCAGTGCTGGTGTAGCGGCTGTCCATCTTGGGTGGAGGCGCCGTGGACTTGTCCGGCGCCCACATCCAGAGCTCGGGCAGATGAAGACTCCAAGCCCAGCTCCGGGCAGACCAGGTTAGAGGTTGAGGGTGGAGGCAGAGGAAGGAGGCGGAGGCAGCTCTCGGGTAGGAGGAGGGAGTAGTAAGGCGGCCCTCAGTCCCAAGCCCCCGAGGGAGCCGCAAGTTACAGTCCTGGCTGTGGCTGAAGCTGCTAGGGAAGTGGCGCCCCCGGCCGCTCGCTTCTCTGCCCTCTTCTTGTAGTCAGCAGCCTAAGCGGACACTCCGTAATCCTCTTCTGGCTCTGAGAGCCTCAGCGAAGTCACTGGGCAATCTGGCGGGATAGGTGGCACCGGACCCAGACCGTCTAGGACAGAAAGCTCTGGCCCGCTCAGCATGCGATTTGGGTTTGTCTCCGCCCCTACACACCCACACCCGCCTCCTGGGCCTGGACTCCCTTCTGTCAATCAGGTGTGGACGGGAATGTCAAGCAGTTTCTTAGCCTGGGTTGGGAGCTGGATGGAGGTGTGGGTGCCTCTGCAGGTTCCTCACTCCTCTATCATAAGTCCACCCCTTCCCACCCAGCACCGATCCTCACCTAACCCCTGAAGCCCACGGAGGTCCCTCCCACTATGCCCTTGGGCAGATGATCTGGGTCCCCGCTTCTGGAATGCCCACCCTCCGTTTGACGGTTAGGGGTGATGGAACATGAAGAGGAATTCCAACCTTATGTAAGCGGCGGTAAAGTGACAGTTCAATATATGGGACGAGACGAGAGCAGATTGGACTTTAAGGTGGAGGCGAAAAAAACTATTTGGCTTTAAGGAGCCATCTAGCTTCCCTCTTCCCTCAGCTCCTTGGAACGTGGGGGTCTAATGGTGACAATTACACAGTCGGGACTCTTCTGCGCCCCCTCGTTTCCAAATGCATGTGAATTCTGCCCTGAAACCCTGAGGTCAAAACCCTATAATGCAGCTGCCTCACCCCAATCCCAACCACCAACACCTGAACGGAACTGGAGGGAGAGAAGCCGAGAAGTGAGAGCCGCGTGTAGGAAACTGGATTCTGGGGCTGGTACCAGAATGCAGAAGCGGCGAAAGCACAGGGAGACATCTGCCGCTCACCTCCATTTCAGCGACCTTTATTGCCTACACCTTCCCTCCAACCTCGCCCGTGCGCCTGCCGGTCCCCTGGCGCTCGCTACCGGGGACAACGGAGAACAGGACGCAGCATAACGCAAACTAGGAAGTAGAGGGCGGATGTCCGCCTTCCTTTAGTGCGCCAAACACAGTTTCTAGCTGGTAGGAATAACTCATAAAAGAAAAATTTTCATGAGTGAGGACCAGACATAAATTTTAACATTTTATTCCTTTGGAGCCACTTGCTTAGCGAATCTATAGAGTTGTGGGAAGTGACAGGTTGCACAGACTTGTCACTTCCCTCTGCCAAGGATCCATTCACGCTTCATTTTTGGTTTCTTTTCCTCATCTCTGCACCCACCACTTGTCACCTCCTAAGTCCAGAGGCTTTATCCTTCTCTTCCTCTTTCCCCGTCACAGATTAAACTGTAGTTTACTATTTGGAAATGCCCTAAAACGCCATACATTTCTATTATTTTGCCCAAAATTAATTCGAGAGAGGAGACCTACTATATTTTCTTAAGCTAACCAGACTTCATTTTATAGAAGCCTCCTAAACAAATAAAAGTTGAGGACTTTAAAATATTACTGAACTCATAAGACCTTTTACTTAAGTCTTTCCACTTGACTGAACCGTAGTTGATATATAATAAACTGCCATAATTCAATTGTCCCATTTGATAAATTTTGATACATATATACTCTTATGAAGCCATCATGATCAAAATAATAATAATCCATTCCACCACCCCAAAAGTTTTCTCACATCCCTTTTGTTATCACTTTCTCCTTTTACCACTACAAAAACCCTCAAGGCAACTGATATTCTTTATATTGCTATAGATAAGTTTGCATTTCTATAAATAAATATATAAGATATGGAATCATACATGTATAATTTTTTCCCTGTGTCTTCTTCCTCTGGGCAAAATCCTTTGGCGATTCATCCATGTTGCTGAGTACATTGATGGTTAATTTATTTTTATTGCTGACTACTATTGCATTATATAGATGTGCCACAAATTGTTTATTCATTCACACATAGGTGGACATTAAGTTGTTTCCAGGTTTGGGATTTTACAAATAAAACTGCTATGAACACTTATGTAGAAGTCTTTATGTGGATATATGCTTTTATTACTTTTGGGTCAGTATCTAGGAGTGGAGTAGTGGGATCATATGGAATGTGACTATTTAACTTTTTAGGAAACTGTTAAACTGTTCCAAAATAGTTTTACTATTTTCCATTAGATGAGTTCCACTTGCTTCACATCCCTACCAACACTTATGTTACTCACTGAAATTTTAGCCAATATCGTGTGTAGGAGTGGGTAAATGACGAATGATATTATCATATGGGTCTCGCTGTGGGTTAATGACTAATGACAAGCACATTTTGATGTGCTTATTTGCTATCTGTAGGTCTTCTTTTATGAAGTTTCTGTTGAAATCTTTTGCTCATTTTTATTGAGTTGCTTTATTATTCCTGAGTTTTGAGACTATTTCATATATTCAGTACTCATAGTTCATGTTGAAGTAAGCTTTAAATGACAAAACTTAAAGTACATTCAAACTCTTTGTTAATGGAATCAGCACAATACATAAAGAATTACAATTTTTAAAAATAACTTCTAATAACCAGCAAGGGATAAGGGGACAGTCACCTACAAAGGAGTTCCCATCAGACTGTCAGCTGATTTCTCAAAAGAGACCTTACAATCAAGAAGAGGCTGGAAAGAATTATTCCAAGTCATGAAAAGCAAGGACCTACATCCAAGATTGCTCTATCCAGTGAAGCTTTCATTTAGAATGGAAGGGAAAATAAAGCACTTCTCAGATAAGGTCAAGTTAAAGGAGTTCATCATCACCAAGCCCTTATTATATAAAATGTTAAGGGGACTTTTCTAAGAAAAAGAAGATAGAAAATATGACCATAAAAAGACAGCAAACTCACAAATATTAACAATCACACCTAAAACAAAAGCAAACTAAGCAAACAGCTAGAACAGGAACAGAACCACAGAAATGTAGATCACATGGAGGGTCAGCAACAGAGGAGTGGGAGGAGGAGAGAGGGAGAAAAGATACAGAGAATAAGTAGCATAGATGGTGGGTAGAAAATAGACAGGGGGAGGACAAGAATAGTGTGGGAAAAGTAGAAGCTAAAGAACTTATGACACATGGACATGAACTGAAGGGGGGAATGTGGGTGGGAGGTGGGTGCAGGGTGGAGGAGAATGAAGGGGAGAAATGGGACAACTGTAATAGCATAATCAATAAAATATATTTAAAAAATAATATCATTAAAAAATAAAAAATAACTTCTAATAACCTAATAAATATCATGAATGGGGATATGTGTCTCTCTAAACTTTTATTTTGAAGAATTTTTAATAAAAATTTTACACTTATTGAAATCTATTTAAATGTCAATGACTTTAGAATGTATTAAGAATTAGATGAATTTTATGTACTAAATTTATAAGCAGCCATATTCACCAAGTCAGTAATTCAACAAAAATTAGTTGAGTGTTTCCTATGTGCTTAGGCACTGGGATAGACCTAGGAAAGAAATACCTTCTGTCAAGGAGATGGACGACTGGGCAGAGATTATACTGAATGAATCAGAGTTTTTATGTTTGAGATTTTATTATTCCTCAGTAGAGAAGACGTCAGTTTATATATTAAATTGTCATTGTCAGTTATTTTTCAGAAATACTTATTTACAAAATAGCATGGTCAAAAAGGATCAGCTAGCTTGGAAGAGCATATCCTTCTAAGGACAAAGTTCGTTTACCTCATCTGGCAAGTGCTGGATCAGCTCACACAGAAATCCAAAACACATTGCACTGGGCACTTCTTCAGGCTGTAGCTGCATCAGTGGAAAATTTGCTTGGTTAGGACTAACAACTATGACACTTCAAGATAAGTCAGAAATGCCAGCATTGCCATATGCTCACCTTCCAACTGTCCTCAAAAAATCAAAGAAAATATAGAGAGTTATGTCATTGCTTAACCTCTATAGATGGCTATATAATCAATTTAGCCACTTAACCTGCTCTATGAAGGTACAGCTTATGAAATAAACTTAATAGCAAAGAACAGACTAGCTATTTAATTATGGGAAAATTGCAGCTGAGGAAAGACTCTTTTAAAAGATTTTATTTATTTTTAGAGAGAGGGGAAGGGAGGGAGAAAGAGAGGGAGAGAAACATCAATGTGAGGTTGCCTCTCACATGCCCCATACTGGGGACCTGGCCTGCAACCCAGACATGTGCCCTGACTGGGAATCTAACCAATGACCCCTTGGTGTGCAGGCTGGCACTCAATCCAATGAGCCACACCAGCCAGGGCTGAATCTTTTTTAAATTTTTAATGGTAGTATTTCAGTTATCTATTGTGTAACAAGTCAATTCAAAACTTAACCAGACACCCTGACCTGTGTGGCTCCATTGGTTGGGCATTGTCCCACAAATGAAAGATCACTGGTTCAATTCCCAGTCAGGACACATGCCTAGGTTGAAGGTTCAGTCCCCAGTTGGAATGCATAGAAGCAACATTGTTGTTTCTCTCCTTCTATTTCTCCCTTCTTTCCCTTCCTCTCTCTAAAAATAAAAATAAAAATCTTTAAAAGAAGTTAACTACTCAAAACAAGAATGGATTTACTCTTTTTCATGATTCTTTGAGTCAGTGATTAGTGTAGGGTTTGGACCAGAAGTTCTGCTCAATGTAGTGTCAGCTGAGGCCACACACATACTTGGTTGCACTCAGCTAGAGGCTGGTTGTTCTGGAAAATTCCAGAAGTCTTCCTTACTTGTGGGGGTGCTCCACCCACACCTGTGGGGGTGCTTCACCCACAGGCTCCTCCCCACCACCACCACCATGGGATGAGAATAAGTCTATTGGGGAGGAAAGGTGTTGGATCTCTCAAAGGAGAAGGGCCAGGAGCCTTTTCCTCAATGGGCTGTTATTGGGTTCATTTGCATAAGAATACAGGGCATATATGTAAAGTTCATCAATTATTGTTAGGCAGTAAGACTCAAACAATAGATAACATTGGAAGAACTAGGAGGGCTTATTCTGAGTCAGGGTCAAATAGCTGAACAGCTATAACACTTTGGGGAAGCAAACTCATTTCATGCATGGACCCTGATAGAAAACTGAGTACTTTCTCAGAAAAGCAGGTTTCACAGGATTTTGTGCATTCTTTCTTAGGCCTGATCGCCCCAGGGAACCTGCTCTTTACAGCATAGGGCCACACCCACCTTCATCGTTTTTTCAGGCTTATGTCAGGCAAGGGAAGTGAGGCAGCCAAGAGATTAGGAGACTTCTCACAGACAGAATGAATTCAGGCTATGTCAAAGCCCAGGGGTGAGGATCCATCACCCCCTTTTCCTATAGCCCCCCAAGTCCTTCCCTGAGGGCCCCTTTGAGACCATGCCTGTCTTAGGTCATCCCTCCCTTGAGGAATCTTACCCTTAATTGACTAACCAGTCATCCACCTGGGGCCAAGCAGGGTGAAGTAAAAAGGGGCAGAGGCAGCACCTCTCATTATCTCCTTAGTGGCTTAGGGTCCCAAGGTCCTTTGCTCAGCGGTAGCCATGGAGCGGTTACAGCTTCTGAAACCAGGCAGGGCGGTTCTCAATACTTATCATGTATGGCAGCTCAATGTTCTTCCTTTACGTGGCTTCCCTAGTTTCTCTTCATTCAGTAGTTTAGCCAGAGCTTCCCCTCATGGTGACTGGCTTTCCTAGAGCCAAAGTGGAAGCTGCCAAGACTCTGAAAAGCTAGACCTCGAAATAGCTTAGTGTCACCTCCACTGGTTTCTGTTTGTCAAAGCAAGTCATAAGGCTAGCCCAAATTCAAGGGGTTGGCAGAGAGGTGGCTGAGTTCACCTGAGGGGTGGGTCAGCATAGAGATATTGGAAGATAAGAAATTGATAGCAGTCTTCTTTGGGGACTACTCACTAAAAATAGTCAATTGAGTTAAGGCTAAAACAATTATATGTCCCTCATTTAAAAAAAAAAAAACTGATCTAATTTTTCCATTGCTTTTAATTTGTCCTACTTGAAAAATAAAATTAGTCTCTATAAGGAGCCAGAAGTCTTACAGCATACGTCGTAACAAGTAGGATCATACAGTAAGCAAAGATTTGTTTTCAGTAATGGATTTGCTCACTAGATGCTAAACAAAGAAGGAAGAAATACAGAAAATATGAAGAATATCTTCCCTATTTTCAAGCATTAGTTTAGTTTGACCCACCATCAACTCAACACACTAATAAAAAATAAGAAAGAACAAGAAATAGGCTGTGACTTGCAATGAGACCATGTGGTACAGACCAATGTGAGACTCTCAAGGAAAGACATACTAATGAGAAAGAACCACCATTCAGTCTTACCTGGGGAAATAGAACAATATTTTTCAATAGTAAAAGGAGAGGAAGAAACAATACAGGTAAGAAAACATGAGCAAATATAGAAGAAAAGTAAGTACTGAATATGTTTGTACAGTAGCGAGAAGACCAAACTCAGCAAAGAAGACGTCTGTAAATTTGGATAGAATGAGTTTGTGTTAAAAAACCTTGTAATTCAGAGAGAATATGTGAACAGAAAGTAAGCTAAAGTTATCCAAATCGTGCTCTGTCCAGTAAGTAGCCAGAAGTCTACTATTTAAAATTAAATTAATTAATATTTAGCCCTTGGGGTGTGCTTCAGTTGGTTGGAGTGTTGTCCTGTAAACTGAAAGGTCTCAGGACTGATCCCTGGTCAAAGCACATACCCAGGTTGTGGGCACATATGGGAAAACAACGAATTAATGTTTCTCTCACCCTGATTTTCCATGTTTCTTTCTGTCTTTCTATTCCACCCCCTTTCTTGCCCTTCCCCTTTCTCTGTAAAAGCAATGAAAAAATGCCCTCGGATGAATAAAAAATAATAATTAATTAATATTTAAACAAAATTAAAAATGAAGTTCCTCAGTTGCATTAGCTACATTTCAAATGCCCAATAGACACATATGGCTAGTGACTACCCTACTGGATACTATAGATTATGGAACATTTTCTTTACACTGTAAAAGTTTATTGGACAGTCCTGACAATCTAGTGTACCTCTTCATATTTCTGAAATCTATTCAACTTTCACTTCCCCTCTGCCTCGAGTTCAGTTTACTACCGTCGTTCACCTGGGGTAATGCAGCTGTCCCCTACCTGTCTCCCTGTTTCCAGTCATGCCCTTCTCCAATCTGCTCCCCATTTGGCAGCAAGAACACACTTTATAAAATGTTAATCTGGGCTTCTCAAATCCCTGCCAAAATCACTCATCATCTTTTTGCCAGGAATATTCCTCTGTGCCTCCTTCTCTAACTAACACTCATTCTTCCGGTCCCAAGTTAGATATCACTTCCTTGATGAAGACTTCTCAAATATCTGTGAGCCACAGTATTCTTATCTTCAAAATATACTATCATCTAAGACACACAATTGGTAAAAATTAATTATTATGTACATAATTCACTTAGTGCCTATCATTTTAGTGAGAGTAGTGTTAATGCTCATGTTGATAATAATTTGGTGAGGATGGTTTACATCTCTAGCTCTCTTTTCTCATGTAGCCACCCAACGCTGCATTCCAAGAAGTACCACCTACCTGTTAAGTACTGATTTAAAATTATCTACACAGCTCATATGACTAGAGGGATCCACATTTACTATAACAGTCATACGGCCTTCCCTGAACCATTGTAACCTACTAGACTCCTCTCCTCCTTGAAGATTTTATTTTTGTTTTATGTATACCTTCTTAAATCCATCTTTCCTTGGTCCACCTCTTATTCATCCCTCATGGCCTAACCAAAATATCACTTCTCCACAAAAGTGTCCAATAGATGGCTTTGCATTGGTTTCAAATAACCAATCTAACAGGACAACTTCATGCACAGAGAAGAGGAAAAGATGAAATTCTAAAACTCCTATATCCATTAAGGAAAAATGGAAGTTTGCATTTCTCCTGGGAGTATAGACATTCATTTCACTATGACTATCCAGTGATAACCAGTTAACATTAAGAACTTTCATAGAATAAACTATATGCTTCTTGAAACACAGGTGCCTTTAAATGGGGCCTATCGTAAGAATTTCACAAGGACATATTTTCATGGTTACTAAACACAGAACACAGAACATTTATCCTTTTGATAAATGTTTTCATCCTTCAAATATGTCTAAATTTTCTCCCAAGCAGCTTTTCCCTAAATCTGTTAATTCAGACAGTTTTATTTTTCAAGTTGACTGAAAGAAATCCATTCACAAGAATAAATCAGAAAGGGTAGGCCCCCCAAATTCTGAAACTTATCAAAACACCATAGGAAAGAAAATATTCTCATAAAAGGATATAAAATCTAAAATATTTTGCTTCTGCAGGAGCCTTCCTAAGTACCCAAAATAGGGTAGGTTGTAACCCCTTTTACCTATAAATGTATTATTAGAATTAGTATTGTGTGACAACTTTCTTAATATCTATCTCCCTTGCTAGACTTGGAACTTCAAGAGCATGAGGACCAGTCTCTTTTTTATTATCTCCTGAGCCCAGCACAGTGACTGGTATGAGTCAGGTGTTGTGTGACCAGTGATTGTTGAAACTTACTTTGATAAATTCAGTTCAGGAGAGAGCTGAGCACGCAAGTGGGATATTCAATAGATATTTAGGGCTATGGTGAGGAGATAGGATTGTCCAAGTTGGAGTCAATAGCTTAGAGTTAGCAATAGAAGCCAAGGATTTGGGTGAACACTCCAGGGAAAGAGGAAAGAGGAGTAAAACTAGAAATAAAATCTGAGGGGTAACTGCCCTGAGGAAAGACAAACAAACAATGATTCCACCAAACAAATGGCTGAGAAAGAAGCACTTGAACAAATAGAGGAGAACAAACCTCAGGATGGAGACACTCAGAACAAGGAAGAAGATGCTTTTAAGGAAAAAGAGGACCATGGGATCATTATAGCAGAAGCTGCAGAAGTCACATTATTGCCTTGTTTTTCTGTCATTGTGGGTCATCACACACACTCTCTTCCTTGAGCAGTTTTGAATATTACAGAATCCTCTAAAATGTTTCAGTTATCATTCCAGGTCTGTCTTTCAGATTCTCGGGCTGAAATGCCCCCAGAAGCTCACCTCTAGCCCTACTACACTTCTTGAGCATGAAGCCTACCCTACCCTAGAAGGCTGCAGTGCCATCACCAATTGCCTGCTGAGGACCTCACACAGGAACAACCCCTCTGGCATTCTACAGCCATGATGCGTGAGGAATGAATGCCGAATTTCAAATCTGACTTAGATCACATCAGGAGCAGGACAGGTAAGTATTCACCAGTGTGTGGTCGGAGTTAACCACTCTGGTGTCTTTCCCGCTTTGATAATTCGAATGGGCAACCATGCAAAAGAATAGAAGTTTTATTGAAAACTAGAGAGACACACAAAGACAAGAATAGAAATCTTGAGTATTGAGTAACTCGATGAAGTTAGCATTCTTCTGGGATAGCCCAGCCCTTCATTGTATTTGAAAATAGTTATTTTAATGCAAAAATGCTAACATTTTGCAGGACCTTTCTCTAACTGTTCAAGATATTTGGCAGAATTTACAAAACTGCTTTTCAAAACCATGACAATTGCTGTTAAATTTACCATCATTTGTCACAGTATATGGTGTATTTTCTATACAAGTTCAGATCATTAAATTATTGTGTTTCCCAGGTAAGTCTTAAAATGTTGTATGGTTTGTAGAAATAAATTGGTTTTGTTAGGTTTTTAGATGTTGAGGGATAGTTTCCAGTCGCTGAGGGTGACTGAAGGGAAGGACTTGAGTTATTTATTCCAAGAGGATGTACTGAGGTTTAGTTTCTTCTTTAATAGAAGAATAAATTTAAGAAGCATAAAATCTTCCTGTTCTTGCCTGTTTGTATTGAAAGACCAAACCCACGTAGATGATACTTTTGCTAAATACCATTGATACTGTTAAGGAAAGTCACAGTAGGAAATCTTTCTGTTAAAGGCACACAGACATTTTATTTACTAGAGCCGTTTCTGTACTATGTGGTCCTGTTTTGCAAATATAGACAGCACATGAAAGTGAAACGCGTAGTCTGTTTATGTCAAAGCAGCTATTTACATGGGCTCACTGGGCCTGAGGACTTTTCAAATGCTGGTCTAGTCAGTCCATTTCATTGAAAATTAAGTTGGTGAATTAGGAGATTTGAATGCCAAAGTCCCACATTTAACTCAGCAACATTTTTCCGATGAAGTAGTTTGAGACTTCCTTTTAAAACACTATTTTAGTTTTAAAAGTTCAAACATGCTTTACAAACTCAGTGTTCATGTGTTACACTCTGAACTTTTTAGTTTTTTTTATTGATTATGCTATTACACCTGTCCCAATTATTTCCCTTGTGCCCCATCCACCCAGCACCCCCACTCCCTCCTGCGACAGCCCCTCCTTTGTTCATGTCCATGGGTCAGGCATATAAGTTTTTTGGCTACTCCATTTCTATACTTGTAATCAAATAGAATTCAAAATGTTAAAGTAATTTCCTAACACAAAAATAAAGATGACTAACATAAAAATGACTAACAACCTAATAGAAATCATGAGCCAAGGACAGAGAGTTCACAGAGAAAAGTAATACAAATAGCTCTAAAACATATGAAATGATGCTCAACTCTCTTATAATTTTAAAAAGGCAATTTAACAATAGATGAAGATACTATTTTTTCATGGTAAGTAAGTGTCGTGGGACAGTGAGAGATATTCTCATAAATTGTTGGTAGGAGTGTAATTTGGTGTAACCTTCATAGAAAACAACCTGGTAATATTTATCAAAGTTAAAAATAGTTCAATTGGATATCCAATTAAGATAAGAATAAACTTTAGTGCATACCTTATATAAAAAGTTGTCCCAAATGCATCATAGAACTCAATGTAAAATGTAAAATTATTAAACTAGGAGAAAAATTTTATGATCTTGAGTTAGGCAAATATTTTATATTGGGCACCAAAATGTAACACATGAACACTGAGTTGTGTCATCAAAAGCATAAAAGAACAAATTGATACACTGGACTGCATTAAAATTAAAATTGTCTGTTCTTAGAAAGATATTGTGAAGAAAATAAAAAGATTTTATTTATCCACTAGAGGAAATATTTTGTAAAACATATTTGATCAAGAACTTTCTATTCATATATATATATGACATAATATATAAATAAAACTCAAAACTCAATAAGAGCTCTGGCTGGTATAGCTCAGTGAATTGAGCCTGGTCTACAAATCAGTGGGTCGCCAGTTCTATTCCCAGTCAGGGCACATGCCTGGGTTGAGGGCCAGGTCCCCAGTGGGGGCCACATGGGAGGCAACCATACACTGATGTTTCTCTCCCTCTCTTTTTCTCTCCCTTCTGCTCTCTCTACAAATAAATAAATAAAACCTTTAAAAAATAAGAAAGCTAACAAGTTTGCTGAAAATGATATACAAATAGCAAGTAAGTATGTGAAAAATATCATTAATTACTAGAAAATTATAAATTAAAACCACAATGAAATTCAACAGCACACGAATTAGGATGGCTAAGGTAGAGGAGATTGACCACGCCACATGTTGACACCTGTACCTCTTATATACATATTGCTGGTAGGAGTGTAGAATAATACAGTCACTTTGAAAAACAATTTGGCAGATTCTTAAAAGGTAACTATACATTGAGCATGTGTATGATTCAGCCATTCTACCACCAGGTATTTTCCCAATATAACGAAAGTATTTGCTCATACAAAGGTGTATATATAAATGTTCATTGTAGCTTCATTTGTAATAACCTAAAACTATAAACAAAAGATGAATGAATAAACAAATTATGGTATAATCATACAATGGACTCTCAGTCAACAAAACAGCGAATGAACAGAGGTACCCGTTCCTCATTTCAGATCTTGCTGAAAAGTTCTGTGTACACATAAGATTTATTTCAGTGTGAAAAGAATGATTTTCAATGGTTCTGTTGAACATGTAATTCTCACCAAAGTATTTCTATAATTAGCCTGTTTCAGTTTTAATACAGCCTCCTGGAACAAGTGGGCTTTTATTCTATTGACATATCTGTTATAATAGAAGTTTTATTACGGAAAACTTTGATAGTCACTATTATAAGTATAAAGTTTTGATTTTACATTGCTCGTAGGATGGAAATTGTTTCTCTCAAGTAGTTTTTACTTTGATACTGCTTTGGATCGGGGTGGCGGTTGGTTTGTTTGGAAATTCGGTCTGGGCAAACTTTTCTTCAACAGCAGAATGTTTTCCTTTGTTCTAGTATGTAGCGTGACTGAGAAGTTACCCCTGGTATTCATTTGTTTGTTAGCCTTCCGTGCACACATTAAAAAAGTTTAAAAAATTAGGGAGCCTATGATATCTCGAGTAAGTAGCAGATGGCTCCCACCAAGTAACTCCAAGCCTGGATTCTTCTCACTGTAGCCTATTATCTCCCCTTTCTTCATAGTTAATCTGTTGCCCCCTGAACATTCGTGGTGTTTATTACTGTTCACACTCATGTAGCTCCACTGACAGTTTTGTGTGTGTCATATCACCTGTTTCTTCTACTAATTTCTATTTTTACTTTTATTATGCCCTTTTATACATCTTTTGCCTTCACTGTTTCATTTTTCTGACTTATTTAGTTAGATGATTTAAAGCTATAAATTTCCCTTTGGCACTGCTTTAGCTGCATATTATAAGTTTTGGTATATAGTACTTGGTTGTTGTTCAATTCCAAATATTTTATAAATTTCATTTTGAATCCATCTATAAACAAGTGATTATTTAGGAATCTATCTTTTTCAAAGACTTTACCTTTGTATTATTGATTAATAATTATATTGGAATGTTGCCAGATAAAAGGGAATATGTGATAACAGTTTACAATTTGTCAAGACTTCTTGTATAGCTTTGTATATTGTCATTTTAGAAAGTTGTCCATAAATCTCTGAGCATCCCCATAAGAGGCCTTGACAAGCCACCTGTCCTATATGTATCCCACCTCAGAATATTGTGGATAGAGAGATGAATCTTCTCCCAAGGATTACTTCTGTAATGCAGTTGAAAATTCTCTTACACCTGCCTTGGTGGAAAGGAAATTCAGTAAACAGAAAAAACAATGACATCAACTCTAGAGTTTGCATCTGTGCGGAAAGTGGATTTCAGTTCAAATATGTAACCGACGTTATTGCTTCATAAATTAAATCATCAGGGCATTGAAAGTCTAATCTGAGAGTTATGTACAATAGGAAAGCTCCTTTTAGAACAGTAGGAAAAGGCTATTCTCAAGAGGTTTTGCTTTGTGAAAATGTGTCCCCACTCTTCAGACTCTGACTCATGCTTGCAGGGTAATGGAAACATCCACAGCTCAAACTGCCTGGCCAGCAGGGGGCACATGCCTACCTGCTAGTGAGCACAAATTACCAGTAACCAGGTATTGCCAGTGTCTTTTCCTCCTGCTGCTTCGAACAGCTGTGACTGTTGTGCCTGATCAGATTTAGATTTTTTAATTACTTTCATTTTCCTAAGTGTTTTTTTTCCTTTCTTCAACTTAAAGTCTTACTTGCATCAAATAGAAATAGGATTCTGTTTTTAAAACAATTAAATGACACTCATTCTTCAATATATGATGTTTTCCCAAACTCTATACAGAAACTATTCCATATAATAAGATTAGGTTATTAGGATGAAGTCAACTTTAAATTCTAAGCAAGTGATTAAATCTATGATGTGATAATGTAAATTTACAAATAAATTGGCAGAAAAGTTGACTGAATTTTTTTTGGAGATTATTTATAGTAAAACAAAGATTTTTAATATGCCAGCCAAATACCCTAAGAAAGAATTAATAGATGGGCTTCAAGGGAACAATGAATTCTAAAAAAAAAATGTACAGAATATTGTTTGGAAAAAGCTTTTCCTAAGGAGAAGCATATAACTTTTATTATTAAAATCTCTGGGACAAGGAGAACACAAACTGTCTATACAGGGTTGGGCAGAAGCAGGTTTCCAGTTATAATACAAACAAATATAATAATCAATAAATAACAATATAAGTATAAACTGTTTGCCTACTCACAACTGTAAACCTACTTTTGTTCTCTCCTGTACATTAGTAGATACAATTTCTTTAAATTAGAGTAAATTCTTATATCAACATAAATAACTGGGACATTTTTTGTTCCTCTTGCACATTTCTAGTCTCTTTAACATTTGGGCTTTTAAAAATATCCTTCACTAAGTGATTTTATATTAGGACCAAGTCAATTTCAGGATTCATTAAGTATTTAGCATTTCCTAACCTTAGGAATTAATGCCTCCTGTAACAAATACATAGTAGTTTAACTTTATTTACCTGGTGTTAAATTTAGCCTTCTCTGAATGTTCAAGCACACAGCATTTAATTAAGGGTTTTTTACTAGTTGTATTTAAGTAGTCTTTTGTATTTTTGCTGTCTCTCACTGACCCAAAATGTTGATTAAAAATAAGATTTTATGAACCATTTAGAACAGAAGAAGAAATTGAGATCACTCTTCAATAGAAACTCCCTAAAATAGCATATAAGAAAATTTATACTAATATAGGAAAAAGCCAGTCACATTTTAGGGAAGTAACTTAGAGTACCCCTAAATGAGTTTTTAATGTTATAGGAGACGGGTTAGTGTAAGTTTAATCTAGATGTGAGAAGGAAATTCCACGGCTCATATTCAAAGGAGGAATGTAATCAGGGAAGAATGAAGAAATCCTTGTCAGAAGAATTGACAAAACCTTTCCCTCTGACCCCACATGCCTTTCTCTCTCAGAGGAAGCCTTAAATCAACAGGTCTTATCAGTCAAGTTATTTCATTGCAAGCAACCAAAACTCTTTTGGGTAGTTGAAGAAGAAAATTAATTAATTGGATATTGAGTGGCTCCCAGAATCACTAAGAGCTCAAGAGAATCAGTCCCAAAGGCAATGAAGTTAGAAACAATACCCATAAATTACACTTTAAAAAGAATCTAATGAGTACACTGTGACTTCCACGAACAAATAATAGATATTGCCCTGGTATTGTTGCTACCACTAGCATAGGCTACTCAATACTATTCCCAGTACCACTTGATTATTGTCCCTGGAAATTGGACTTGCATGTAACATCATAGCCTGAACTGCTATCATTGCTGCCATTGTCACCAGTTCTTCCACCTCTACTGCCATATCTTCACCACTGCTGCCACCAGCTACACCACTTACACCACTGCCAGCACTAGCAAAGAAAGAATAGTCTAGTTTCTTTTCCTTAGAGACATTAGGTCAAGAGAAGAAAGGCCCATTCTCTAGATGTAAGGTAGGCTAGGAAAATGAGAATCCAGAGTTTATCAACATTTAGATTGAGAAATGGGCTATATTGCTCACTGAATGTCAAAAGGGAGAATAACCCAAATGTAGAAAGGAATAATGGCAGTAAGCAGCCAAAAAAAAAAAAAAAATCCAGTGAGGTTCTTCTCCTATTATAGTTTCTAAATATGTATTTAGATGCATATACCTACACACATGATTATACATAACACATTATACCTATGCCCTGCATATCAAATGCACACTCATTCATTTCACAAAAATTTATGAGTTATTACATCCTATTTCAAGATCTCCAGGTGATGCCCATTTTTTACTTGTCCAAAGTAATTCCCCTTCAATAACATTCAAACCATGGACTAACTAATAAAATAATTTGGATAAAGGGGAAGAAAGAGAAAAGATGAAAGGAAAAGGAAGAGGAGGAGAAAAAAGAAAACAAAAAATTAGTTTGTAGCATGTGCATATACACAAGACTCTGCAATAAAAAATTATCTCCAAAATATATAAAGAACTCACATTACTCCAGGAAGACAGACAACCCAATTAAAAAAATGGGCAAAGGACTTGAACGGACACTTCTCCAAGGAGGACATACAGAGGGCCCAGAGACATATAAAAAGATGTTCAGCATCACTAGCCATGAGAGAGATACAAATTAAAACCACAATGACATACCAATTCATACTGGTGAGAATGGCCATCATAAACAAATCAACAAACAACAAGTGTTGGAGAGGATGTGGAGAAAAGGGAACCCTAGTGCACTGTTGGTGGGAATGCAGACTGGTACAGCCACTGTGGAAAACAGTATGGAACTTCCTCAGAAAACTAAAAATGGAATTGCCTTTTGACCTGGAAATTCCCCTGCTGGGATTATATCCTAAGAACCCTGAAACACCAATCCAAAAGAACCTATGCACCCCAAAATTCATAGCAGCACAATTTACAATAGCCAAGTGTTGGAAGCAACCTAATTGCCTATCATTAAATGAATGGATCAAAAAACTATGGTACATTTCCACAATGGAATACTACACAGCAGAAAGAAAGAGGGAGCTCCTACCGTTTGTGACAGCATGGATGGAACTGGAGAGCATTATGCTAAGTGAAATAAGCCAGGTGGTGAGAGACAAATACCATATGATTTCACCTATAAGTGGAACCTAATCAACAAAATAAACAAGCAAGCAAAACAACCAGGGACATTGAAATAAAGAACAAACTGGCAATAACCAAAGGGGAGGTGGAAGGGGATAATGTGGGGGAAGGGGGAAGTGTTTTCAGGAACAACTATAAAGGACAGATGACAAAACCAAAGAGGGTAGGATCAAGGGTAGGAAGTGGGGATGGCTGGGATGGGCATGGTGGTGGAGGGAAAATGGAGACAACTATATTTGAACAATAAAAAATGTAATAAAAAATGTGGTATATCTTTCTTTGTATCTACAACTGGTTATAAGGCTAGAGTTGGTACTTATGACCTTCATTTTTTCATTAATCATCCCATTTGCTCATTATTTTATCCTTCAGTCCATACCTAATCCAACCTGAGTTTCTCGCCTAAACCTTCATTTCTTAGAAACCATACCCTGGACACTCTGTCCCTATAGTATTGGTTTACATTCCACTTAATGTACGTGGATGGATGAGAACTCATTCTGGGTTCTCTGTATACTTCTTTCTGTCCCCACTATGTAGTAGCAAATTTGTTACCTTTGGCAAGTTAGGCTAAATCACCCAAGCCACCTAAGAATTTTTGCCTCTCATACAGTGGTATTAGGAGCCTAAAATTGCCAGAAGGCAGTCTCAGCTTCCAACTCAATGTAACCATTATGGCATGGCTAGGAAAAACATTCTTCCCTGGGTATATTCAAACCTGTAAACAAGATCACATCATTGTATACATAAGAAACAAATACAGTGACTATGAGAAAAACTGCACTCTTCCATGAACTCAGAGCATATAACTCGCCTTACAGGAAACTACCCCAACCTCACAAGAATTTGTCTTGCAGCTGGCACTGTAACTGAGTCTTCTACTCTTTTATAAGACAAACTGCTGCTCAATGTTAGAGTATATGACAAACCCAGGAAATACCATGCAAATTAGCTTACTGTGCCGCAAATACATATCTTCTGAATACTGATTGACTGAACAGCCTCAAAAAGCCACATAAGAAGCATATAACTGGGAGTAACAGGTTGTGACTCAACAGAATCATTACTTTGTTGATAGGTTGAAAGCATTCCTGCCTTGAGTGTTAATACACCCAAACCTCAATTACTTCACAGAATATCATATAACATGCTTCTGTCCAAGGAATGTAAATTACAGCAAAATAAATAATGAGGTAGAAGCCAGGTACACAGTGATAAAAATCAGACATGAATGGATTTTTAGTTTTGGTAGTACTAGCAGACATTCAACATTTTGGATCTTGGACATATGTTCTCATGAAGCTATATGAGCTCCAAGAAATTAAATGCTAACCTAAATAGAGAAGATAGGAAGGGAATACCACACGGTGATTGAGTTTAGGCTAAACTCAATCTATAAAGATTAGGTTTCCACTACTGCCTAGAATAGGAACTTGATACTGAGAGTAAGCTACTGGAGAATTGATTTGGGAGACAGAGTTGATTTGGGAGACTGAGTTTTGTAGAAGGAGAATTTGCCCCTTCTCTGTAAAAGCAGTTTGATGTATGATAACTTAACAAACAAAATTCCTCCCAATCCAGTTCACTTATATATTTGACAACAGCACCAAATTTAAACAAGCAACCATTAAAAATCTCCTCCTGTACTCAAGATATTTAACTCTCACTAGATTGTATTAATTTCTGGAGACCAGGAACCATATCTTAATCATTTCTCTATCTACTCTTAGTACCTTTGATAGTCTTCTCAGAATACAATAAATACTCAAAGGTGTTTAATGAATAAATGAATAAATTAGGGAAGTAACATATCAGCAGAATGATTATTAGTTGGGTAACATCAACAGTAATGAACTGTTCTGCCCACTCCATTATCTTACATGCATAATGAAATGTCACACTCAGCAAAAATTAAGTTGACTTGAATTACGAATATTTCTAAAATTAAACTTTACAAGTCAGTAGACACCCTTTCTCCCCAGTTCATCAGTCACTCATTGTTAGCAAGTCTAGAATTTAGACTAAAAAATGTAACCCCAACAGGCCACTTGGCAGAACAAGGTAGTATCACAAGTCCAGTGTTCTCAAATGGGCCCAAAGATGCTGAAGCCAGGGACCACCCACTTCCTATCTTGCTTACAAGATTAAATGCACTTTCTTACTTCCTACTTTGATTTTTGGTTGTTAAGTACCACTATATAATCATACTTAAAATTAGATGGAAATAATGAAACTTTTTCCAAGTTTTGCTTTTATTGAAAAATGATAACTTGAAAAGTTTTATTTATTGTGCCCTTTTATGCAGTTCCTAACAAATTATTACAGGAAATGGCACAAGACATTGTCTCTATTTTGAAAGGCCGGAAATGTTAACAAAGAGGGTTCACACTGAGAATATGTCTTTAGAAAAACATACTTCTTACTATAGTCCACATTATGACACTTGCTCCAGACGACCTCAGGCAACTGACTGAAGGAATATAACAAATGAAGAGGAAAATAAGCTAAACTTAATTTTTAAATCAAAAGAGGTATTTTTGCGTGAATATTTGTTTCCATAGTAACGCACTAAACAGGTTAGAGAAATATTGTGCAAGTAACATGGTGGTAACTGTGGATGACATGATATCATCACAAATAATAGACACAAATGCTGAATTCTCACCTACCTAAAAATACAAAGGTCTTTCTCCCCAGAGCCTGTAACCAACCTACAATTCTCCAGAATAACTAATACAGAACATTTAAGAATATGAGAAGCTGGTCTTTAAAGCATTGCATTGTTGTAGATTTCAATGGTATAATTGAACTCAAGTACCACAGGATGTAAGTATCAATCACTCCCCCATGACCTCCTCCTTTGTTTCCATTGGAAGTCATTAATTAACACATCTTGGAGCTCTCTAATGACTCAGAATCTGAGGAGAGTCCTAAAAACTATTATTTGGTGAAAAGGCTAGGAAAATCCAACAATTGTCATGGCAAGAAGGATTAGTAATCCATCCATTTATAGAAAAAAACAGACAAGTAATAAATTTGTCATGCCATTACAGCATTATAAATTTATGACAAAATAAGACCATAACATGAGCAGAAAAATATTACTTCTTTAATCATAAAATTGCCATTTTTAGAAAGTATTTCTAATGTATTACAGGTAAATTCAAGTATGGGAGTATCTACATAAAACCAAAAATTTTAATGTTTGCTATGACAGGATCTTGAGAGATTAAAACTAAACCTTGTAGGCCCTCTGTAAGTACTAGCCATAAGATTACCTTCAGTGTGAGTTTAATATCCATCTCTATTGCCCTTTGGTTTGTACCATTTCCTTCATCTGAATTGCTTCTTTCCATCTGCCAAAATCTTACTTTCCTTTTCTTTCCATATCTGATGCAATCATATCTTCTCCAGAGTCTAATATAGACCTAGACACAAACACAACATATAAATATACTCTCAGCTATTCTAACACTTTACTTTTACATCTGACATGATAATTATCATGCCTTCTGTCTTCTGTTTTAGCTATTTGGATAATATCTTAAGGCCTTCTTCCAGGTCAGAGGTTCTCAAGCTTTACAGCAGGGATTAAGTATCTCCTGGGTCACTTGTGAAATATTCTAATTGTTATTCCCCTGAATTCTGAGTCAGAAAGTCCATGGTGGGGGCTTGGAATCTGCCATTTCAATATGTCCCCTATGTTCAAATTTTATTTTCCTTAGTGTTCAAAATTTTTCCCTCTTCACCCACATCCAAGTCACAAGCTCTCTCTTAAAAACATTTCAGCTAAAGTCCAGTCATTTAGAACTTTTCCCCAATCTCCCCTCTTTACCTTCTATCATTGTAGCCATACATGAGCAGGATCAAATAGGCTGAAGCAACAATAAGCCCTCAAATCACAGTAACTTAACAAAGTTTTATTTCTTCCTCATATCATCTATCTATGCAAATCAGGTATCCCACCTCTATATCTTAGCCATGCCATATGAAACATATGACCTACAAGTTCTTTATGATATGAACATATATCACTTTACAGATTTCAGTAGCTAGAACCAATCATATGGCCCCAAACTTACTGCAGAGGAGGCGAGGCAATATAGAATGTTTTGAGTTTACTAGGGATCTCTGCCCAAATTACAATGTCAATTGCTTGGCTTTTAATAATATCCTCAAGCAACTCTCACTCAAGATGTCTAAAGGAAGATCTACCAGCATGATAATAATCAAGATCGCTATCATCCCTTGAACATATACTACATTGTTGTGCTAAGTACAATGTCAGATTAAATTCTTATATAATCCACAAGGTGGGTATTAATTAGCTACAATTTCTGAAATTAGGAAGGTGTAATAATATAACTTGCCTTAATATATGAAGCTGATAGTTTGTGAAGCCTGCTATCAAACCAATCTTATATCACCAAAGCTCATTCTCTTAAAGAAGTACTTTATATTTCCTTGAAAACCACTTACTCTAAGTAATATTCATAAGCCACAATTATTACTCTCCATTGATAGTAGAATAGTCCAAAATGTCTTAGTATTGCAAAGAAAACCCTCCCTGGCTTCTTTTTTCAAAACTCTCTGGCCTACCCTATCATAATCGCACTGCATTAGCAAGAGTATTTCAGCCATACTAAACAGTGTGCCTTTTTATGCCAGTCCTGAGTTTTTTCTCATTTTCATCACTTTTTCTGCTGTATGCACTCCTTGTCTTTTGTAGGTAACTCTGATCATATGTATGTCTTACTTCAGACTTTACACTTATTCATAAAGATATGAAGAAAGGTGAAAGTTTAGGAAAAAATTAGCATTTGTAAAAAAGAATTACTGAATTCAGTCAACAAAAAACCGACATCTGAGAGGGGGGAAAAAGAAAAAATGAGCAGAATAAGAATACTACATGAAAACATAAAAACACTCAGCAAAGTGGGAATAGAGGAAGCATTCCTCAACATAATAAAGGCCATATATGAGAGACCTACAGTCAACATCATATTCAATGTGCAAAAACTTAGAGCTTTCCCACTAAGATCAGGAATAAGAAAAAGATGTCTGCTTTCACCACTCCTATTCAACATAGTATTGGAAGTCCTAGTCACAGTGATCAGAAAAGATTAAGTAATAATAGGCATCCAAATTGGAAAGGAGGAAACAAATCTGTTATTGTTTGTAGATGACATGATAGTGTACATAGAACACCTTATAGACTCCACCAAAAAACTACTCAACCTAATAAGTGAATTTGGGAGAGCAGTGGGAAACAAACAATATTCAGAAATCAAAGGCATTTTTGTACACCAACAATAAAATATCAGAAACAGAAATCAGGAAAAAAATCCCATTATATATGGCAACAAGAAAAATAAAGTACCTACGAATAAACCTAACCCTGGATGTAAAGACCTGTACTCAGAAAACTATACAACACTGAAGAAAGGAATAAAGGAAGACATAAACAAATGGAAGCATGTACCATGTTCATGGATTGGAAGAATTAATATCACCAAAATGTCCATGCTACCCAAAGCTACTTATAGATTCAATGCAATCCCTAATAAAGTACCAATGATATATTTCAGATATAGAACAAACATTTCAAAAATTTATATGAAATTTTTGGGGGGGTCATTTATATGGGACCATAAATGACCCCAAATAGCTGCAGCAATTTTGAGAAAGAAGAACAAAGTAGGAAGGATCACAATACCTGAGGTCAAACTGTATTACAAGGCCACTAATCAAAACAGCCTGGTACTGACATAAGAACAGACACATAGGCCAGTGGAACAGAACAGAGAGCCCAGAAATAAACCCAAGTCTCTATGGTCAATTAATATTCAACAAAGAGGGAAGAAGCATAAGATAGAGTAAAAATAGCCTCTTCAACAAATGGTGTTGGGAGACCTGGACAGCTACATGCAAAAAGAAAGAAAGAAAGAAAGGAAGGAAGGAAGGAAGGAAGGAAGGAAGGAAGGAAGGAAGGAAGGAAGGAAGGAAGGAAAGAAAGAAAGAAAGAAAGAAAGAAAGAAAGAAAGAAAGAAAGAAAGAAAAAGAAACTCGATCACCAACTTACACCATACACAAAAATAAATTCAAGATGGATGAAAGACTTAAATATGTCATGACACCATACAAGTCCTAGAGGAAAGCATAGGCAGGAAAATCTCAGACATTCCATGCAGCAATATTTTCACTGATATGTACCCTAGAGCAAGGGACATAAAAGAAAGAATAAACAAATGGGACTTCATGAAATTAAAAAGCTTCTGCATGGCTAAAGAAAAATTAAAATGAAAAGAGAACCAACTGTATGGGAAAACATATTTGCCATTGGTACCTTGGACAAGGGTTTGATCTCCAAAATGTATAAAGAACTCACACGACTCTACTCCAGGAAGACAGACAACCCAATTAAAAAATGGGCAAAGGATCTGAACAGACACTTCTCCAAGGAGGACATGCAGAGGGCCCAGAGACATAGGAAAAGATGCTCAGCATCACTAGCCATCAGAGAGATGCAAATTAAAACCACAATGACATGGCAATTCATACTGGTGAGAATGGTCACCATAAACAAATCAACAAATAACAAGTGTTGGAGAGGATGTGGAAAAAAAGGAACCCTAGTGCAATATTGGTGGGAATGTAGACTGGTGCAGCCACTGTGGAAAACAGTATGGAATTTCCTCAGAAAACTAAGAGTGGAACTGGCTTATGACCCAGCAATTCCACTACTGGGACTAATCGGTAAGAATCCTGAAACACCAATTCAAAGGAAACTATGTACCCCAATGTTCATAGCAGCACAATTTACAATAGCCAAGTGTTGGAAGCAACCTAAGTGCCCATCAGTAAATAAATGGATCAAAAAACTATGTTACTTTACACAACATAATACTACACAACAGAAAGAAAGAAGGAGCTCCTACTCTTCCGGACAGCTTGGATGGATTTGGAGAGCATTATGTTAAGTGAAATAAGCCAGGCAGTGAGGTACAAATACTATATGATCTCACCTTTAACTGGAACCTAATCAACAAAACAAACAAGCAAGCAAAATATAACCAGAGACATTGAAATTAAGAATAATCTGATAGTAACCAGAGGGGAGGTGGGAGGGGATAATTGGGGGGAAACAGGGGAGGGTTTTCAGGAATAACTACAAAGGACACATGGACAAAACCAAGGGAGGGTGGAAGCAAGGGAGGGAGGTGGGGATGGCTGGGGTGAGGGGGGCGTGGTGGGAGGTAAATGTAGGCAACTGTAATTGAAGAACAACAAAATAACTTTTTAAAAAAGAAAACATATTAAATAAAAACAATGTCCTAAAAGAAACTAAAAAAGCTGTTACATTCATAAAACATTAATGAATTTTTAGAAGAAAGAGTTTGTGGAAATGTAAGAAGCAATTGTTAAAATATAAAAAATTCAACAAATGGACTTAATTGCTATATAAATATAGCTAAAAATTACATTATTGAGCTGAAAGATTAAGTAAAGGAATTCCCCAGAATGCAGTTGAAAGCAAAACTGCATTTTCATTATACCATTTAAAAACTAATAATTTCCTGATATGATCTTAATTCTAAGCAGTTCACATTTAACCATTGTCTTTTAGTGTTTTCTTTAGTTTTTTGGATTAGGAATCAAAACAGGCATACATTTTAGCTGTGTTGTATTCTATGGTTTTCCACCATATTTTTTTCTTGTGATTTATTTGTGAGAGGTGTTGTATTTTAAAGAATTGGGTAGTTTGACTTACAGAGTTTGTCACAGTCTTTGTTTTGCTGACTGCATTTTTTTTATCTATTAACATTTTCTTCTGCCCCCTGTATTTCTTAGAAATTGGTAGCTAGATTTAGTGGCTGAATTACAGTCATCCCTCTTATACATGAGGGCTACAGCCAGTAGATGCTTGAAATTGGAGATAGTACCAAACCCTATGTGTCCTATTTATTTTTTCCACACTCATACACACCCATGGTAAGGTTTAAGTTATATATTAGGCATGATAGAGATGAAAAACAGTAACTAAAAATAAAATAGGACCATTATAACAATACGCTATAATAAATGCTATGTCACAGTGCTCTCTCTCTTTCAAATTCTTATTGTACTGTCCTCACCCTTGTGGTGATACAATACAATGCCTATGTGACAAGAAGAAGTGAGGTGAATGACATAGTCATTGCAACATAGCGTTAGAATTCCACTAACCTGACAACAGAAAGAGGGTCATTGAGCCAGATGACGTCATGTCCCCCACCCACAGATCTACTCGACAAAGCATTTACCAGGGCACCACGGCCATAATTTTTGCAGTTTGAGATGCAACAGCAAAACAACCATGAATTTCTTTTTCCTTCTTCACAATTTCATGAATAGAAGACTCTTTCTTATTGGAGATCTCAGCAACCTCAGTATATGATGTTTCTTCCCTTCGTAAGTAGAGAACTTTCACCTTTTGATGTAAAGGAAGCACATTAAGGCTTATTTTCTGGCATGTCTGAATTACCAGCAGCACTACTCTTGTGCTTTGGGACCATCATTAAGTAAAATAAGAGTTACTTGAACACAAGCCCTGTGATCCTGGGACGGTCATCTGATAACCTCGAAAAGCTACTGAGTGACTAACAGGCAGGGGGTGTCACAGCAGGATGATGCCGGACAGAGGGCTGAGTCACGTCCGGGATAAGACAGGACTGGACAGACCAACATGCAATTTCAATCTTATGAATTGCTTATTTCTAGAATTTTCCATGCAATATTTTTAGGCCTGGGTTGACCACAGGTAACTGACCCCATGGAAGGTAAAAAAGATAAGTGGGAGGGGTGGGGGTGTAACTACTGTAGATTCAGTTTCCTTTTTATCAGGGCAAGAGTACCTGATAAGTGGTGATGCGGACTTCTGTTAGGGTGTGCATAATGTCTGTCCGTATGTAATGTTAGCAGCCATTGCTTATAATTGTTGAGATGCCTTAATTAATTAGATATTCCAGACTGACTGATTCTTTGGTTGCTATCTGGAATGCTTTTATAAAGAAAAACATCTCCTCATCAAATATTTTTTAAGGTTACCTTACAGTACTGTGAATATAGAAAAGGCATGATAATGGTTTGATATTTTTTCTGTATCATTTTTCTAAATAATGAGTTACTTAGAAATCTCCCAAGTTAAAAAAATGACATTTTCAGTGCCACTGTGAACATATGGATTTAAATATTCTTATTTCAAGCCATTTCAGGTACTATTTTTATTGGGTACCAATTTTTCTTATCTTTGGCCTGGGAGTCTATTCAACTTAGCTCCTGAGACTTTTCCAATATGACCCTAGTAGTCTTCGATAGCTTCATGCTTTGTGGTTCAAGAGATGTTTTAGGTTCATCTTATATATTTTCTTGTCCCAGAACTACAATAAACAAGATAAGAACTATATAATAGTCCTGTAAATAAAACTATCATGCCTGAATGAAAGGTATTAAAGAAGCCTCAACTACATAGATATATTTTACTTTTGCCAATAAATTACAACCAAATTTCTAAAATTATTTATAAAGTCAATATAATTATGGTAAAATACCCAGCAGGGTTTGGGGATTCTAAAATTCAAAAGAACTAGAAAACTGCATGAATAGCCAAGTCTTTGAAAATTATTCATAAAATTTATTATATGTATTATTATATTATATATGTTATATGTTTCATATATACCAATAATATGTTAAAATGTATGGAAGATTCTGGTAATTAAAACAAACAAAAATACCATTACATTGCCAAAGAACTGGTAAATTTAAAATAAACCTGTTTTTATAGAACTATGTTTTATGACAAAATTGACAATTCAAATCAATAGCAAGAAGTTTATATAATAAATGCTATTAAAATAATTAACAAGAATGTTTAAAAAATAATTCCTGCCACAAACCTTATTAAAAATTTTCAAATGGGTTACACATCAATGTATATAAAATAAGTCTATACTATTACTAAAATCAAACATTCAAAACATCAACAAAGTATACATGTACTATTTAAAGTTTTGATGTGCAGGAGAGCTATCTTAGCAAGCAATAACACTATAAATACACATGCAATATATGGATGATATATCATAGAATTGTACACTTTAAACCTATAGAATTTTAATTAACCAATGTCACCCCAATAAGTTTAATTTAAGAAAAGAAAACAATTATACAAAAAGTAAAATTTCTGTGTCAAAGGATACCACAATCAAAATTAAAGATAAGCAAAACACTAAAAGAGATTATCTGAAATTAATGATGAATATCTGAAAATATCTGTTTAAAGAATACCTACAAAAATTATTTTTAACAGTCAAAGAATAGAGAGAAAAATTTACAGAAGTGGAAATGGTCCATAGATCTGTAAATGACAAACTGACTAGGAATCAGAAAAATATACTTTTGTACATAAAATTGAACTGGATTGATAATAACTGTTACTACCACGCATGTGAGGAAATGGGCCGTGAAACTCACTGCTGGTGAGTGAATAATTTATACAGCCTTTTGGAAGGCAATTTAGTAGTACTGGATACAATTTTCAAGACAACCACTGAGCCAGTAATTCTACTGTTTGGGAATGTATCCTACAGAAATACATTCACATGGCAATGACAGCACTGTTACATGTATGATGTATGACCACAATATTGTTTGTAATGCAAATGCTGGAAACAACTTAGACATTGATCAGTAAGAGAGGAGTTAAATTATAGTACACTCATACTATTTATTACAATCAAGTGTTTAAAGAGAATACAATTGTATGCTAGTGATTATTTTTAAAAGGAAATGCAAGCCACAGGGAAAAAATGTATAGAATGCACACATTTATGTACTTTTTAAAGCCAGTATTAAATATACATATATTGAGTACATGTAAGTCCATAGAAAAGTCTTAGTGGATGCAAACTAAACTGTAAACAGTGGGTATTTCCAAAGAGAATAGTTTGTGGAGAATAGGATTTCCTTTTTAGCTCTTTATACTTACTGAGGTTTTTTGTTGTTAATTTACAATCCGTATTCATACATTTCTTGAGTAATCATGGAAAACCTTCCTTTCCTCATTATAAAATTGCTCTGAGGTAAAGCTTTCAGGTGCAGTTAGCTAAGACTACAGAGAGAGGAAGGTGTATACTTTATCATTTGTAGTTAATTAAATGAACATTTTTTGGATATGCAAAAGTAATCATTTATTGAAAATTAAAAAGTAACAATGTAGACCACTGGTTCTATGTCTTCATCAGATTCTCCATCTATGTTCACTCTCAGAGAGATCTGCATCCACATCAGATTCTTTCGAGAGTCCAGAGAAAGAAAACAATCTTTTTTCCAGGGAGAAAAATACACAAGGAGACACACACAATCTTACAGACATTTCTTGCAAGGATACAAGATTAATGATCTTTATTCCAGAAACTGCTAGTATGGAAATTAATATGCCTTAGATGAGTCACTTAATATCTCATAACTTCCATTTTCTTAGTAAAAGGAGAGACAGAGAGGGAGAAATTAGAGGAAGAGTAAAAAGAGGAGGAAGATGAAGGGAAGAAAAAAGTTGATTTTTCTCTTAGGGATATTTGTTTAATTTGAGATTTTATTATGAAAGTTTTCAAATATAAAAATGTGCAAAGTATAGGATAATAAAGCTCCACATAACTCTTACCTATCTTATGTGATCACCTGCTCAAAACCAATCTTGTTTCATCTATACCTGACTTTTTTCCACCTTCCCTTAATTATTTTGAAGCAAATCTCAGACATCATAGTATTTCATCTATAAATACTTCAGCATGTAGCTCTAAAAAATAAGAATTCTTATTTAAAAACACAATCACAAAACTAACATTTCACCTAAAAATTAACCATGCTTCTCAGTATTATTAAATATTCAATCAATGTTCACATTATCCCAATAGTTTTGCTTTTCACATTTTTGATGTTTATTTGCTTGAATCAGTATCAAAATAAAGTACACACACTGGCAATTGTTGGTACATCTATTACATTTATCTTAATGTAAAGTCTTCCATCCTACCTTTCTCTCTTCCTCTCAATCTCTCCCTCTCTCAACCTTGCAACTTATTTATGGCAGAAACTATGCTAACTTGTCTTGCAGAATTCCTCACCATCTGAATTTCACTGGTTACATATCTGTTGTGTCAGTTAACATACTTCTCTAGTCTCTGATTTCCTGTAAATTGATTGTTAGACCCAAAGGCTTGATCAGACTCATATCCAATTGTTTGGAAAAACTACTATATACATGGTTTTGTCTGCTGCCATCAGAAGCTATATAGTTCTGGTTGTCTTGTGATTTGGGTAGCCATTAATGTTTACGGCCTAAAATTTTATAGATGGACAGTTTTGAAAAGAGTTAAAGCTTTTATGTTATACAGTTCACTCTTCACAAGTGAACAGGAGTGATACTAGTTGCTCCATTTTACTGGAAAAACAGCCATGAGTCAGGTGTGGTGATAGTAGAGCAGAGCCAGGATGAACCCAAACAACTTTATCCAGCTCATTGAAACTTGGAAAACATCATTACCCCACTCTTACTTTATTCCTCCATGCATATATTTAATTATCTTTTCAGGAAAAAATATCTTTTGCATTCATTTAGGTATGTGAATTTTATGCCTCTTCCCTAAACTATTGATAATTTCTTGGTTGGGTGGTGGTAGGAAAAATGGGGATAGGGTATAGTAGGAAAAAGATGCACAAGTAATTTTTATTGTGCATATAATATGTGTTTATGCTTATATTGCCTTATGCTGTGTATGTCAGTCACAACAATAAGTATAAAAGACAAAACAAAAGGAAGAAAAATATCCTACAACTGTGTCTATTTTGGTGGCTTCAATGAGGGACAGGGTAAAGTTATAGATTCTCTAAAGAACAAGTATTTTAGGCATGACAAGTAATAAAAACATTTTTTTCAATTAAATGATGCTGTAATTAACACAGAGAGACTCAGATCTAACATTTATTAGAACAGAGTGATAAGCATGATTACTCTTTTTACATCTTTGCTTTAAATTTTCATTCATTTATTTAGTAATTTACCTAAGGAATATGTATCGAGTGTCTACTATTGCAGATGTTTTGCCAGGAAATTAAAAAATCTAATAAGCAAAATGAACAATCTAGAAAGTAAAACAGTTAAATAACACAGGTAAATTACAAGGAAAGGTACATGATACTATAAGAAAATGTAATAGAGATCCCTTCACCTAGACTGTAGGATCAAAGAACTGTTTTCCTCGGTGAGCGAGAAGCCAAATTGTAATGAATTGTGGAGTAAATAAAAAGTAAGAAAAAAATAAGCATTTTTTTAAGTTTGGCTAAAAAAAAAATAGAAAAGATGGAGTTCAGTAAAGAAGTCTGAATCGAGAGATAAAGGATGAGTTGATGAGATCAAAGGGCCAAGTGCATTCCATTGAATGCATTCCATTGGGCAAAGGCTCTAAACACAAAGAGGAAGCATGTGATGTGGAGCTGGAGCACTTTCAAACGATGGGGCTGGAATGTGAGATGAGACTAGGGAGTGACTGGCTCAATAGGACGTTATGTTGTCTCACCATATGTCCCAGTTTTCTAAGAGTATTCCACGTTTATATATAAATTGTCTTCACTTATCTTTGGCTTTCAAGTGTCCCATTTGGGACAATAAGGTATATAGTCCCCTCATTTATAGGCCATCCTACAAAGTTTATCCTGAGAACAACTGATTGAAAATTTTTTAACCAAAGAAGTACCCTGATCGAATTTTATAGTCAAAACTATCACTCTGGTGTTATCAGTGACAGTGTGTTACAGGGTGTGCAAGATTGTATAGGACTAATTAGAGATTCTTGAAGAAATTCACACAAGAGTTGAAAATGACTTTGACTGGCCAAGATGGAGGTGTAGGTGGACACACTGCACTTCCACTCACAACCAAGATTAAGGACAACAAAAATATAGAACCAAAAAAATATTAACAGAATGGATAGAGGATTGAATTATATGAAAGTCTGACAGTAAGAGGGGTGGAGTTGGTGGCTGACAGAGAGGGGTTGCAGTGGAAAGAAGCAGTAGCTGGTGGTCCCAGGGGCACAAGCAGCAGTTACCAAGAGCAGAGAGGCAGCAAGCAGACCAAGTGAGGCGCACATGACGGCTGATCGTGGTCACACACTCGTGCTCAGATAAGCCAGGTGAAAACAGACAGAGAGATGGACTGCACAGCACAGGGTCCTAGCGCCAAGAAATAGAGCCTAAAGGGTACTGATTGAGAATACTTGTGGGGGTTGGGGTGCTGGGAGGGAGTCCCAGCCTCACCAGAGAGTTTGTTGGAGAGACCCATGGGGTTCTGGAATGGGCACAAGCCCGCCCACATGGAGATCAGTGCCAGAGGGGCCCAGTTTGCTTGGGGAAAGTAGCGGAAGGGACTGGAATCTGAGAGATAGCAGAGCAGGTGCCATTGTTCCCTCTCCAACCCCGCCCCCACATCCAGCATCATAACCCAGCAACTGGGTTGCCCTGCCCTGGTGAATGCCTAAGCCTCCACCCCTTACTACGTAACAGCTGCCACCAGACCAAAACAACAACAACAACAACAAAACAAAAAAACAAGGATGGCTCAAACAGGAGAACAGATCAGGGCCCCAGAGCTAATTCATCTAAGCAACCAAGAGATAGCCAACCTATCAGATGCACAGTTCAAAGCACTGGTGATTAGGAAGCTCACAGAATTGGTTGATTTTGGTCACAAATTAGATGAAAAAAAGGAGGCTACAGTAAGTGAAATGAAGAAAATGCAATAGTGATGGGAGGAAAACTGGGACTCAAATCAATGGAGTGGACCAGAAGGAAGAAAGAAACAACCAAACAGAAAAGAAGGAAGAAACAAGAATTCAAAAAAAATGAGGAGAGGCTTAGGGACCTCCAGGATATCTTTAAACGTCCCAGCATCTGAATTATAGGGGTACCAGAAGGGGAAGAGGAAGAGCAACAAGTAGAAATCTTATTTGAACAAATAATAAAGGAGAACTTCCCCAATCTGGCAAAGGAAATAGACTTCCAGGAAGTCCAGGAAGCTCAGAGAGTGCCAAAGAAGTTGGATCCAAGGAGGAACACACCAAGGCACATCATAATTACGTTAGCCAAGATTAAAATGAAGGAGAGAATTCTAGAAGCAGCAAGGGATAAGGGGACAGTTACCTACAAAGGAGTTCCAATCAGTCTGTCAGCTGATTTCTCAAAAGAGACCTTATAGATAAGAAGGGGCTGGAAAGAAGTATTCCAAGTCATGAAAGTCAAGGACCTACATCCAAGATTGCTATCCAGCGAACCTGTTATTTAGAATGGAAGGGAAAATAAAGCACTTCTCAGATAAGATCAAGTTAAAGGAGTTCATTATCACCAAGCCCTTATTATAGGAAATGTTAAAGGGACTTATTTAAGAAAAAGAAGATAAAAAATAGGACAGTAAAAAGACCGCAAACTCACAGATATTAACAACCACACCTAAAACAAAAGCAAACTAAGCAAACTACTAGAACAGGAGCAGAAACACAGACATGGAGATCACAAGGAGAGTTAGCAACAGGGGAGTGAGAGGAGGAGAGAGGTGGGGAAGGTACAGAGAACAAGTAGCATAGACAGTGGGTAGAAAATAGACAGGGGGAGGGCAAGAATAGTGTGGGAAGAGTAGAAGCTAAAGAACTTACGACACATGGACATGAACTAAGGGGGAGAGTGTGGGTGGGAGGGGGTGTGCAGGGTGGAGGGGAATGATGGGGGAGAAATGGGAAAACTGTAATAGCATAATCAGTAAAATATAATTTTTAAAAAATGACTTTGAAAAGAGTGATGGCCTATAGGTAACAAGAAGTAAATCAACTGGAAAGATATTTAGGAAACTAGATGGAAAGAACTTATGGATACACTGAAAATGGATATCAGAGAAAAAGGAGAAGAAATATGAAGGATGATACCCAGGTTTTTCTGTATTGTTTGTTGGGTGATGGTGGTACAAAACTGCAGTACAAAAATAGAGAAAGTAGATAATGGGGTTCTTTAAGTTTGCATTTTTAATCGATTGGTGAGATGAGCAATCTAAAGAACAGGGTATTACAGATGTTAACATGAGTGTTACTTAATAAGGAACCATATAATCTAAGCTGGATAAAGTGGATAGTAATGAAGGCAGAAGGCTGATGGATTGGGAATGAGGACAGGGATCAATGTCCTAGGGGCCTTGGTGATGCCAAAGAAAGATCATAACTGGACAAATCGATGAAGCAAACTCAAAGGCTGTGAACTTTTGGTTGTAGAACAGAATTCCTGAGCAGGAAAATAATGACAAGGTTGTGAGTGTGACCTCAGGAGTGTGTGAGCAAGATGACAAATGCCTCCACATTCTCATTCTGATCTCAGGCTCCATTTCTCCCCTTGCCCAATGCAACACTCTAGCTGTTCCCCTTGCTTCCACTAAGCTCATTCTCATTGCTCTTATTCTTAGCATTTTCTGCAGTTCAACCAGGGTAACCCTTTTTTGTGAAACAATTATCTTTCACCTCCTCTGGTCCAAAACCCTCCAAAGGCTTTTTAGAATTAAATCCAAAATTGCTTCCATGCAGAAGGCCATATGTACCTGGCTTCTGGCTACCTATCCAAGTTCATTTTCTGTCACTCTTTTCCACTGCTCCAGAAGCAGACTTATTTCTCTTCCCCCAACAGAGCAAGCAAACTCTGTCTCAGGTACAATACTCATGCTGTTCTACTGGTTTCCTCCCAAAATGTTGTACAGACCATCCCTTAGGTAACTGAAATCTTTATTTAAATGTCACTTCTTAAAGTCCTTTCTCAACCACCCTAGTGTTCCCTGTATCTTTATAATATTTTATTTCATGTCACTTAACTACCTGACATTATATTATACAGTTATTTATTATTTTTCAAGTCCTTTTTTCAGTGAAATGTAAGGTCTTTCAGGAAAAACTTCTAGTTCACTGCAATGAAGACTAAGGCCTTGATAAATATTCACTGTATACAACAACAAGTAGGAAACAAGATCGGGAACTGAGTGACCAGGTTTCCAATGGGTAACCGCAGGGATGATGAGGTCCCCAGGCTGGACAAAAGTTAGTCAGGTATGTGGATAGTGACAGGGAACTATAAAAAGGCAGCAATGGGGAAGAGAAGAAGATTGTTATATTTATATGTGTTACTGCTTCAGTAATTCGCTAGTGAAGCTAAATTTTGTCAACTCTCATGCCCTTTGTATTTTCCTCTTAAAAATGATTCAGGCTTTTGTTCAGAATTAACAAGTATGAATACATATTTATCTTGAGTATGATTTATTACACATCTTATAATAGAGTTCTTCAAATGGAATTTTAATTATTAAGGAAATTTGCATGCAAAAGCAAGTGTCTCTCAAAAGGACTGACTGCTTCCTCATAAAAAGCTATATGTATATTATGAATAAAATTCAAAAGCCTTTAAACATTACTGCCACTGCAGTTATCCAGTATTACATTTATATTTTGTATCTTATATTGACATGTAAAACTCTTCTATTCCCTTTCTAAAAATTGTACTCACTCTATTCACCTTTATAAATAGTTGAATCAGGACTCTTTTTGACTGCAATAACAGAAAGCTTGATCAGTTGGTCTAAAAAGAAAGAAAATTTGTTGAATCAAAAACTGAAAAATCTCAGGAAAAATATTTAAAATAACATGTTAAAGCAGGGCTTGACCCTGGAGTTCACATTGTTCTCCCCTCCCTCTCTGTTCTTTATTATCATACTCCTAGTCAGCTCTAGTCTCACATTATAAATGCCAATGGTCACACCGGAGAAAACTTGCTTCTCATGGTGATCGTGGTAAAAAGCTGTCTCAGTACATTTCATTAGGTCTGATTGGGACCCATGTGAAATTGATTCAATCAGAGTGGCTGGGGAGACATGATGCTCTGATTGGTTAGCCAACCCCCACAAGCCAATCCCCATGCCCAGCTCAGGCACAATGCTAGAGCAGAGAAGGGTCAATGCATCAAAAGACATGGAATAAAAATGGAAAATAGGTGGTTCCCTGAAGGAAAATAATGGCACTGTAACCAAAAGTGGGGGTGTGGGGAGGCATGGATGCTGAATAACAAAAACCACAGCCCATTAGAAAGGCTTCCAAACAATATTTTAATCTGGTGATATGATATTCACACATAAGCAAAAGAGCATTTAACATGCCGCCTTTGAATTGCTTACATTAAAAATATCAGGATTAAATTGATGAAATTCTGTTGGTCAGAGAAGAAAGTATTTGTCAATATGCTTTGTGATAAAAATGTATACAAATTTAAACTTCTAATATAATAGAATAAATAGACTATGACTGGGAGATCTGAAAGCACTTTGAGTCACAAGGTATGTTTTTCTTCTCTGCTCCAATGCCTCTCTAACGCAGCTAGACTGAGATTGCCTTTCTTCCTGGTTGCTTTGATGATTTACTTCTCCTTACCTATAGTTTCAGTTTTCATTGTCCCCAGCCCTTTTTTATGCTATTGGAATTTTGATAGAAATTGTATTAAAGCTTTAATATAATTGAGAAAGAACGTAAATATTTATATCATTAAGTTTTATCACCCAAGAGCTCTGTATTCTATTTATTTACTCAATCCCTCTTCGACATCTAGTAGTAAGAATGTTTAGACTTCCAGTCAGGATGGCAGCATCGGTAAACACAGCTCGCCTCCTCTCACAACCACATCAAAATTACAGCTAAAATATAGAACAACCATCACTCACAACAGTGAGAAATCGAGTTGAATAGAAGTCTGACAACTATGGAATTAAAGAAACCACAAACATTCAGACTGGTAGGAGGGGTGGAGATGCAGAATGGGCTGGTCTGACATCTATGTGTGGTGAACAAAAATTCAAGAGGGATATCTCAGAAGTGAGGAGTCCCAGCCCCACACCAGACCCCCCAGCCCAGGGTTCCAATGCCAGAAAGGCAAATCCCCATAACATCTGTCTGTAAAAATCATCAGTGATTGAGTTGGTAGAAGAAACTCCTGAAGCTCCAAGCAATTCCTCTTAAAGAAGAACCCACACATGGAGTTACTCAGACTCACTCCCTCTGAGCTTCAACATTATGATAGCAGCTTGAAAGGCACCAGTGGCATACAGGAGAGACTGAAGTGTCTGGCATCAAGGTGAGAGCAGGGGGACAGCTTGTTCCCGGATAGAAAGGTGGGCAGGGGCCATTGTCCCTTTTCTGAATGCCCCACTAACACAGGGCCAGAAAGCAGGCAGGCTGGTGCCATATCTGAGACTCCATAAACCTGGCTAACATGGTTTGCCTTCCCTTGGACATCCTCAGAGACTCAGTCCCACCCACCTTACAGGCCCACCCAACCTGGATTGTTCATATGAATGGCAGGTCTTGGCTCATGCTTCACAACTTCCTAAATCCTCTCAAATAAGCTACAACCAACTTCAGTGAGCTCCCAGCCCCCATACCGCTTGCTATAAGTGGCCCCAGGCAGCAGCAGCCAGCCTAGATTCACAGCTTCAGTTTGCCTGGGAATTGCCAGACACAGCATAAGCAGCAGCCAGCCTAGATTGCATTACAGATCATGTAGGAGGGTCCACGGCAGAACATAGGTGGGGGCTGACCTTGGCCTGCACCACTCAGGAAACTCCAAGGCCTGCACAACCAGTGGACAGGTACAGGCCATGTCAGAACACCTCCACTCTGCCTCCACACAGTGGGTCCTTCATGGAGAGTGGAGGTGGGTGGTCAGTGGTTACAGCCAGTCCTCGCAGATGACTGGCCTGGGTAAATCCCTCCCAATGACCTGCCAATAGAAATCAAGGCTCAACTACAAGAGGAGGGTGTACTCAACTCACACAAAGGGTAAACCTTGAGTACCCAAATCAGTGATGGGGAGACTGTGCCACTGTTACCTTAGGCCACACTACCAAGACAGGGAATCATGGAAGCTCTACCTAATAACATAGAAACAAATACAGGGAGACCGCCAAAATGAGGAGACCAAGAAGCATGGCCCAAATGAAAGAACAGATCAAAACTCCAGAAAAAAGGACTAAACAAAATGGAAATAAGCAATCTATCAAATGTAGAGTTCAAAACACTGGTTATAGGGTGCTCAAGGAACTTAGTGAGGACCTCAACAGCACCAAGAAGATCCAGTTAGAAATGAAGAATACACTAATTGAAATAAAGAAAAATCTACAGGGAAATAATAGTAGAGTAGATGGAACTGAGAATCAAATCAATGAACTGGAACATAAAGAAGCAAAAAAACAAAAACAAACAAAAAAAAAAAACCACAACCAATCAGAACAACAGGGAGAAAAAAGAATCCCTCCCTCCCCAAAATGAGGATAGTATAAGTAGCCTCTGTGACAACTTCAAGAATTCCAACATTCATATCACAGGGGTGACAGAAGAAGAGAAAGAGCAAAAATTTGGAAATCTATTTGAAAAAATACTGAAAGAAAATTTCCCTAATTTGGTGAAGGAAATAGACATGCAAATTCAGGAAATACAGAGTCCCAAACAAGATGGATACAAAGAGGCCCACTCCAAGACTCATCATAATTAAAATGCCAAAGTTTAAGATAAAGAAAGAATCTTAAAAGCAGCAAGAGAAAAGCAGTTAGTTACCTACAGGGAAGTTCCCATAGGACTGTGAGCTGATTTCTCAAAAGAAGCTTTGCAGGCTAGGAGGAATTGGCAAGAAATATTCAAAGTCATGAAAAGCAGGGACCTACAGACAAGATTGCTCTACCCAGAAAAGATATCATTTAGAATCAAAAGGCAGATAAAGAGCATCCAAGACAAGAAAAAACAAAAGGAGTTCATCATCACCAAACAATTATATGAAATGTTAAAGGGACTTACCTAAGAAAAAGAAGATCAAAACTATGAATAACAAGATAGCAATAAATACATATCTACCAACTGAATCTAAAAAAGCAAACTAAACAAGTAAGAAGAACAGAGACAGAATCATGGATATGGAGAGCATTTTGATGGTCATCAGATGGGAGAGAGTTATGGGGAGATGGGTGAAGATGTGAGGGGATTAAGAAGTACAATAGGTAGTTACAGAATGGTCACGGGGATGTCAAGTACAGTGTAGGAAATGGTGTAGGAAATGGAGTAGCCAAAGAACTTATATGCCCCACCCATGGACATGAACAATGGTGTGGGAATTGCCTGAGGCAGTAGGGGGTGTTGAGTGGAGGGTGGAAAAATAACTGTAACGGCATAATTAATAAAATATAATTGGAAACAAGAAATACAAAAAAGGATGTTTAAGTTTTCTCTTATAATTCTCTTTCTAATTTTAAATTAACTCCTGATTAATTTCTGATTAACTTATCCTTAGTTTTCTGTAGATGTTTTTCCACCACTTACTACAGATACATAGGAGAATTAGCAATTTTGCATATTTATACACAATATACTTTTCTAATCACCTTAATGGACTTCTCATAATTATAAAGTTTTCACAAATTCTCTAGGATATTGTTTGAATATAATTATATGATGAAATGAATAATTTTATGCCCATATTGTCTTATCTCTGTTTTGTATTTTATTGTCTTGGTGGAGTTTCCAAAACAACAGTGCATGTCAGGGTTTCATTAGGAAAACAATTAATCTGAGTAGAAAGAGATTCAGCACACCCACATCTGGTTATTAAAAGATAATTCTCCATGGCATTTTTTAATACCCTAGTTCATATTTTAGACTACTTTTGCAAGGACATTTAAAAGCAAACAGCCTTGGAAGGTAGAGATTGGGTCTCCTTCTGGGGCACAGAGTAGACCTATTTCTGGGCCAGGATAATAAGGTCTTGCCCCTGAACAAACATTGGACAGGTTGGCTAGCAGTCTTCTTATAAGACTGGGGGTTTCCTAAGTTCAGGACTTTTCACCCGTGACACAACACCACTAGGTGTGCAACATCCACCTATGTGGCTGCACATCCCTCCCTTGGGACTTGGGCAAGGGGAACTGATAGGAACATGAAACTTGTGCTGCCTGCTGTGCTGGGAGTAATAAAGTTCTTCTTCTCTGACGAGGGGTCTCATGTGTTCTGCCGGCATTTCTGAAACAGTGGCAGGATAAACTGATGCTAGCAGGGTAAAATTTCAGAACCTTCACAGCTCTCGATACAGCTGTCTGTTGATGTCTATGAGTATGCTTACAGTTGCTGCTGGAGAATACTTTTTTCTCCTCTCCTTAAGAACGTCTCATAATTGCCCCTCATCATGTAATCTAACCAGCATCCTATAGGCAAAGGAGACACAAGTTTCCAAGCAGTACTAGGGTTTAAAAAAGTCACTAACACAGCATGCATGAAACTGGGAGAGTAGAGAGGAAAATAATATATGCAAATGTATACATAACAAAGCAAGGAAGAAATTATGCATAGCTAACATAGTCCTTATTTTTGTAATAAGTCATGAAGTCATTTTGATATTCCTCATTTTCTTCTTCTGATACCTGTTACCTGGTTCTTCAATTAGTCATGTTTTTTGTTTTGTTTGTTTACCCAAACCTTTACTTCTGAAAGATCTAAATCATTAGTGTTCTTCACTACATTGAGATGATGTAGTCTCCTATTCTTCCATCACTGTGTATGGAAGTATTAAGTGCCCCAGAGAATCCTCTGAGTTCCACACCTCCTCTGACCCTCACTATGTGGCAATAGCTGTCTTTTTCATTGATAATTGGAACCAGTCGCTTTATCCAATACAATGACTCTCTTCCTTTCCTTATATCCCTCAGAAATAGGACTTCTAAACTAATAGAGCCCAGACCTCAGGGTACTTGAAGAAAGAAAAAAATGCTTGGGGTTAATCACTTTTCTACCTTTAGGTCTCAGATCCATATAGACTGGCTATGGGAGACAAAAGCATTATAAATTGATACTGGTATAGATTACCTAGTGAAACCTTTGGAGAAGAATATTGATTTTTCATAGTCGGTTACTGAATATGCAATCTAAGTTAGTGCTAATACATCATTACACAATTCTATCATGTCAACCGCTTCTGTTGACAGTACATGTGGTAAGGTTTGTGGATATGAGCCTAAATGAAGAGCTTCACTAATTTTGGCCAGATCAATGTTGTTACTCGCTAGTATGATGTTGAATAAACATTTACTGTGTCTCTAGATTATAATACTGACTGAAACATTATGGGCAGGGAAAACAAATTCATATTCTTAGTGTCTGATCCAGTGAAATCAAATTGCTGCCCTTTCCATGTAAAGAAAGATGGTGAGACAATTCTGTAGAAATTAGTAACATATCAGATTGTCAATGTTTGTGTTTACTGCTAACAAATATGTTATTCAGCAAGTGCTGAGTTATTTATTCCAATCATGAATTCAGAAACTTATTAATAACTCTAGGATCATAGATCTAGAGGTTCACTTCAAAAAGAAATTGAGCCAAAACTCCACCTACCTCCTAGCCTCCGTTAAGTCCCCACTCTGACTCATGGAGCATGAAGGCATTTTAGGTACTGTGGATTCATGTCAGTTCAGGCCAACGCTCTGTTATCTTCAAAATCCCTCAGCATTTCTCTTTCTGCAATGCATAGTTACCCTGATAGGTGACTATAATGTTTTCAATGAAGGCTAGGAAGAATTTTACTTTACCACTTGTTGAAAGCTGCTTTTTCTCAAATAACCTGGCCTAGTTATCAAAGATGAAGACATTGAATTCTACATTTTGCCAAACATCTGCATAAGCTTTATATGGGAAAATGTGCCTTACGTGGCTGCAATTATAGTCAGAAAAGTTGACTTTCTGGCTGGCATGATCAGACATTGATTTGTTAGAGGAGCCAATATTGGAGGTTTTATCATTAAGTTCTGAGTAGTCATAGACACCAAGCAGCAATGGTGGTGACATTTTAGCTAGAAAAGTCTAGTGTGTGATTGGACATTGTTTCTGGATGCTTTGCTTCTCTGCCTCACGAGAAGATTCCATGACCTGCCCAGTATCTTTTAAATAAATTCTTTCTTTGTAGAAGTGGCCAGAAGAGATTGTGATTGAAAAAAAAAAAAAAAAAAAAGACAAAACACTGACTGAACCCTTATGTATAACACAGTAGGAAATTACAAGTGCCCAGGAATGCTTAAAGTAGAAATTAGTCCTTATCTGTGCAGGTATTCCCCCATAAGTACAGGAAGATTAGAAGGACAAAATGATCAATAAAATACAGACTATTTTTCTAGGCTAAGGAAAGATCAGTCAAAGATTTATTGCTTCTATTCACAAGTGCAATTACTAAGCTAGCCTCAGAATCAATATCAGTCACCATGCTCAATCAGTGGAGAAGAGTGAGGGCTAAATGAGAGGGTTAAATCATGATCTGAAATATTCACAAGCTGTGAACCATTTGAAAAATTGCTTAGTCTCTTGTAGTCACTGCTCCTATCTTTCAAGTGGGAATAATAATGCTTGACTTGCAATCAGTCATTAAGAAGATTTAATGAGAAAATGAAAGTACCTATAATCATGTTTGATACACAATAGGTGTTCTATAATATGAATTGCTTTACTCTGTTCTCCTTTGCTCACTGCAAGACCAGTAAAAAATTTTACATATAGCTAGTGATGGTAAGGCTGTTATTTCTTATAATTCCTTGTAAAAGGAATTACAAAAATACAAATTCTAATCATTGCTATATCAGATTTCTTTTGACTTTAAAGACCTAGAATGAATTCATCACATCTTACAGGACACAGAAATATTTCCAGCTGAACACTGTTAATCCATTTACTGTATGAATTCTGATTAATCAACAAGTTTTACAAATTTTATTGAAAAATTCTTTTTTAATACTAAGTGGTTTAGTTCCTACTCTCAATAATGTAATCAGATTGTGATGATCAATATATTCTAATCAACTCTAAAGCAAAGTACATTTAGTATGTTCTCAGAGAATCATTCTAATTTTGTGAAACTAATTTAAGCCCAACATCGTGTCAGTAACATCAACAAACTACAGACATCCTCCCCACAACGCCTTCCCAGTTAACTTTTTAAATTTTGAAATAGTTAAGACTCACAGGAAGTTCCAAAAAAAAAAAAAAAAGACTAGTACAGAGTCCTTATGACTAGTACAGAGTCCTTATCTACCCTTCACTCTGCTTCCCCACTGAAAACATCTTAGATAACCATAATGCACTGTCAAAACCAGGAAATCAATGCTGGCACAGTGTTATTAACTCAACTATATACTGTAGTCATAGCTCACCAGTTTTTACATATTCCTTAGTTTTTAGTACCAAAATGTGTAGAATACAAGGACCTATCAGTTCATGTTTTATTGGGCAATGTTTATAGGGAAAATATATTAATTTCCTCTAAACTCAATACATATTTTTTAAAGGGGTGTGAAAAATTACATGCTATATACAACTGGGTAGATGGCCAGAACCTTGTGTTAGACATTTTGAAAAGCATACTAAGTGAATGTACATTTGAACTCCCTTCATTCACAACTTTCAAGTTTTAAGTCTCCACTTTATTCAGTAACTAAAGTGTATCACAGAAAATTTCCTTGTTCTTAATTGTTATTTTTGTTTGTCTTATTATAACAATTTTTTTATTGCTGGTTTTTTTTTCCTGTGTGATTATCATCACATTTCATGTAAATTCTACATGCCACAGCTTAAAAATCAGCTGTTATGTTATTTTTTAAAAAAAACCACTGGATAAACTCATCCATCTAATAATTTTAAGTATGAATAAAATAATGGTCATAGTCAATAGTAAAAGAAAACTTGGTATATTATCTGAAAACAAACATTTTAGACATTTTACTTGATAAACCTTTGTTTGTAGCCATTCTCCTCACTCTTCTATTCTCTGACTTTCAACAACCTACTCTTCACTCAAAGAATGAATGATTCCACTGGCCTCTCTCCCTTCTTCCTCCCCCAAATGTAAGGCTTCCCTGGATCTCCACTGGAGTGAGTCAGGCTCTCACTGTCCTAACCCACATAAACTGTATCTTTACCATAGCACACATTTCATCTGCTTCATGTTGTGTGAGTGGTGGGTTATCGCTGATCTCTTTGGCTCTAAGAGTGAGTTTTAAGGTAGATTTGATTCAAGTTTCCAAAGCAATCATCTCTGATTTGCTACAGGGGGAATTTAGAAAAATGGTATGTTGAAGAGGGGTTAAGACATAAGGCCACATCTGCTTTATCTTCTTTTTGTTTGTGGATGCTATCAGAAAATGCTCATAATAGTTCCTGATGAATTCTGGGTGCTCTATCATCTTCCTCTGTCTCCATTTAGTGCCATTATTAATCTCGTTTCCTTGTCTTCCTTCTTCAAAGGTCTCATGACTTCTCCCAATACAAATATAGACCTTTACACAGTCCTAGATCATACACTGCTCACTACTATAGAATACCAGACTGCTCCATGTAAGTGCATCTTTGCAACCTCCATTTGATAAGTCTTATTTCTGCCTCATTGCTAATTATGTCTAAGAGGGTATAACTTAATTACCTTCAGTATTTCTGCAGTAAGATACTGCTATGCAGTTCATCCAAACTTAAAGGTGGGAGCTGAAGTTGTATTTGTGTTTGATGCTAAAGACAAAAAAATCTCCAAGGAAAAAAAGGTTTTTATTTGTAGATTATTCTGATCCTATAAGTATCTTTGGATGATAATATTAAGTCAAAGAATTTAAATACATGGGTGAATGTGGTCTTGTATATCTTTCAATAATATTTTTACTAAAGAAAATTTTGATAAGCTTATCATCCCCCATTATAACACTCAGCTTAAAATTCATGGTTCAAAATTTGCCATCAAGGGACTTTACTCAGAATTTGGCAGCTAGAGCACATGGATGTGCAATGATCTCATTTAATTATCCATATTTTCAATACAGATTAACAAATTTTCATAAATTATTATCATCATATTAGTACCTTCTGCTCAATATCACCTTTGTACTTTTCACTTAGTATTGGTTCTGAGAGCCATTTGAAAGTTCATTATTTACTAATCTATGTGGGAGGAATCTGGCATCTTTGTGTGTATGTGTGTACAATCTGATTAAAATAAATACCTGTTATTCAACAAACAAGAGGCTTGAAATGTTCCCACTTCTAAATTTGTTTCCTTTAAATAAATCAGTAGTTTAGACTTTTTGACTGAAAATTGTAAAAAACAATTTTTTCTAGCAATATATTTTTTTCCAAATAAAGACTATGGGGATGCTTAGAGTTGAATTAATTAATAGTTTGGCCACAGTGATCTATCTTAAATGTTATGAACCAGAAATTCAGTGCTGGTTTTCTGCAGAATACCTAGAATTTAGTTAATTGTATTTTAGGACACTCCATTGAACGGATTATTAAATTCCATGAAAAAAAGGGGGGGAGAGGTATTTATGACAGTTTCTCTTTTCATGAAACGGGCAAGATTTATTTACATGCAGATGTTTCCTACCCCATCAGCATTGCTTAGGAGATCAGTCCTTCCTTCAAGGAAAGTTTTAGGAGATGCTGGCTGATGGGCTATTGTAATGGAGAATGGGCAGGGAACTTCTGTAAGGCCTGTGATGGGGGAGGAGAGAGGGATTAGCAGAACAAAGGCCGTGATGGGCTTGCCTCCAGGTTTGGGGAGTTGAAAAGAGTGAAACCTTCAATAAGGCATAGCTCCCAGTTCAGTTGCAGGGTGTGACAGAATTTGATTTTAGGAAGAGCTATTATGGATTAGAAATCAGCCCTTTTAACAGTATCTGAAAGATGGAAGTATTTTAGAATTTGATTAGATATGATAGTGGATTAGATTTGTAGATTAGTAGGTTAGAACTAGAGCTCTAAAGCGATATTTGATTTCTTTGACTCTAACAATTTCAGGCTGCTTTCAGAGAAGTATAAAGCAGCCCTCTTCCCTCCAGTCCTCTGCTCCACGAAGTCTAGCTGCCTTGTGCTCCCAGGTCCAAACTCTCTCCTGCCCTGGGGAACCGGGGGGGGGGGGGGGGGGGGGGGGGGGGGGGGGTGTCTGTGGCTGAGTACCTTCTGTGAGCCAAGGCCCGGAGCTCTCTCCTCAAAGTGGTCTGGAGCCCTCCTAAAGTTCACCCTCTTTGTTTCCCATCTGTCAGGGATGTTCACCCAAGAAACAAGGCTTATAGCACACATATATGCAGTATGAATATTTCATTTCATATGTGTTTGTTCAGTGTTTGGAATCCTTTCTGTCTGTGCATCTGTAAGTTGCCTAAAATCCATCTAGAAAATGTCTGAGGATGCAGGATGCACCACTGACATTATTGTGTCTGCCTAGCTCTGAACACCTTACTACCACATACAAGAAAACACTTAAAGAGTAAAATGGTAAAACCCTTGATGATGACAGTCCATTCACAGTTGGGGTTTTTCCTGCACATAATTATCACCTCAAGAAATGGCCTATTTTAATACCTACAGAATACTCGAGGGTGAGGGGAAGACAGATGGAAGGGGAAAAGCAAATGCAAAAATGTGATGGTACAATGAACACCCCAGCATGCATTTAAATAATTTACACAAATCTGTTCCAATTCATAAGCCAGAATAAAAATAGCACAATTTGTCAAATAAAAGTTAAAACTTTGTTGAAAATTATAAGCCTTGATTTATACATCGCACTGCTGGGTTGGCCATTATTAAGCATACCATAAGGGCAACAATCTAAACATGGCCTTGCTCACAGCTGCACAATGGTCTTAATTGGTGCTAATTTCCCTCAATTGCAGTATCATGTGTTTTCCTTGAAAAGCAGAGTGAGTTTGCTTTCTGTATCAATACAATGATAAAAATAAGCAGAGGGTCTTGCTTCACTTGGAAATAAGGAAAATGGATTCAGAATCAATATGTGAAATACATTTTGTGATAGAGCCCTCATCTTGCTCACCACATTACATATAATGGGGTGTAAAAGCACCTAGATAATATTATTTTGATATACACTTTGCTTGGATTCACATTTTCTGTGGGTTCAAAATAGGCAGTAATTAGTCTTCAAAGTATACTTGGAAGTAAATTAATCCCATGTTTTCTGTGTATGATTAGGCTTGACAATCATCATATTGCCATTAAACTTTGTTTTTATTGAATATTGTTATTTTTAGTAAAAATAAATACACTAGTCTTATAGACTATGCGGAATCAAAAAGCCAACAAAACTATACAGACTGTTATTGATACCACATGAAGCATTTTGGGACTTACCTCTGGGTGATCTCAGGTTTTAGAAAGTTCTGGGAGATTGGTTTAAGAAAATGTGAATGGACAGTTCAAGGAACATCTTAAAGGTGACAGCCAATGGATTAGTGTCAATCTGTCTCAAAATCATTCTTTTTGTACAATAAGAAAAAGAGAGAGAAAAAATAAAAGTTTAAAAATCATCCTTTTTGTGAAATCACATTTGTTTTAGAAACTGCAGCGTAAGGGAACTTTGATATTCTCAAACAGCTAAGAATTCAATGGAGTCCCTTGAACTAGCCTTACAGCAAAGGCAGCTTGTTCAAAGACATAGGTATGTCATGTGTGTGGTGTGTCGCTCCTGGAAAAAGAAACACATTAGTTTTAGGTAGTTCTTTAAAAGTTTCTCCTGAAAATTTCAAACATCTCTGGTTTTATAGGGTAAGATGTTCCTCAACAGTGAGAAATGTTTGCTGCCTTTTCCCTTGGTCATCAAAGAGGAGTAGAAATTTTTTAAACTGCTCTCTGTCTCTCCTGATCTGCACAGGTTCCTGCAAGGGGCTTTGGGAAATGTTATTCTGTCCCCAGGCTATTTGCACCTGGGGGTCTGGACTCAGGACCAGTGTCTGGGACTTGTAAAGAGGTTGGCAAGATGCTTGGTCTTTGCGGCAAATCACTCACTCTTTTCTAGTTGGCACCCGACATGGCTTCTTAAAAAGGATGTAAATGTACTAGACCAGAGGTCTGAGATGATGTCTCCTCCTCTTCATATCCTCAGTGATTAGCACATGCTTGTCACAGAGGAGGCCCATGACACACCTCATAAATAAATGAGCCTATTCATCCCCTGCTGACCGCACCAGGAGTTGCACACTGTGACTATCATCAAGTAGATCCGCACCATAGCCATTACATTTCTGTACTTCTGGGTCAAACATAAATTAAATACTAGAGCAATCTGGGTTTCAATAACAGCTTTATTAGAATAGTGTAAACAGCTGGAAACTTTTGAAATTAAAAAGATAATTATATTTGCATAATTGTTTTACGCTGTGTACAAGCTGAAGCTAACCAGCCACTTTGTTACAAGTGCCATATTGGTGCCGCAGCAACTTTGGAGGGAGTCGTAACAAAGGGGAAGCTGTGAAGATGATGACCTGAAGAGATAATTCAGCAGTGACTGCTTTCCCCTGCTGGGAAGTCGATGCCAAATTTCAGACAAATATGTGAACTCTGGTGAAGCTCCATATGTTTTCCTTCTCATAACCTTTTTTTTAATTTTAAAGTAATTTTACAAAAGTTTTGCATCAAAGTTAGTCTTTATAGAAAAGTCGCAATGATAGTCTCAATGAATTTTATATACCCTATACCCAGTTTGTCCTGTTTTTAGCATCTTATATTTTTACTATGGTACACTTGTCATAATTAGCCAGAATTGATGCATTGTTATTAACTAAAGTCACATTTTATCAGATATCATTAGTTTTCCCTTAATGGTCTTTTTCTATTCAAGGATCCTATCCAACCTCATGTTACATTTATCATCAGTGTTTTTTCGGTTCCCCTCAGTTCTGACAGTTTTTCAGACGTTTCTTGATTTTAGTAATCTTGACAGATTTGAAGAGAACAGGTCAGGTATTTTGCAGAATATCCCTCAGTTGGGGTTTTTCTGATGTTTTTCTTACAACTAGCCTGGGATTATATGTTTGGAGGAGGAAGATTACAGGAGGTAAAATGTCATTTTCAACACCACCTATCCAGAGAACATGCTACTATCGCTCACCACCAATGACATTAACATTGACCACCTGGCTGAGGAAGAGTTTGCCAAGTTTCTTCTGGGTATAGTTAATTTTTATTTCCTCCCTCATCCTTACCATTTTTGTCGGAAGGAAATTACTCAGCATAGCCCACAATTGAAGTTTGTCCATAAATTATCTGAAATTCTTCTCTCTGAGAGATACATGTCTCTTCTCCCCTATTTACTTACTTATTCAATCATTTAGTTATCTCAATATGGATTCATGGATGTTTATTTTATATTCAGGTTTAAGTCCAATGCTCAGTTATTCATTTTGTTGCTCAAATTGTTCCAGTTTAGCCTTCGGAAACTTTTTCAGTTGGCTCTTGCGTCCCTTCGGCATATTTCCACTGTGTCAGTTTTTTTTACAAACTTCCTTACTATTTGGCATTACATTATGCTCCTGATTCATCTTATGTATTTCCTGTCCCTGCCCTAGAAATGGTCATTGCTCTAAGGATGCCCAGTTTCTTTTACTGAAGTCTGTCATTAGGAAACAAGATCTGAGTCTTGGGCATGTCCTTCGTTACTGGTCACCACTTCTATATATACGTATATTCACCCATGGAGGACGTTTTGGTTGCTTCCAGCTTTTGATTTTTATTAATAAAACTGTTATAAAAAATCACATGCTGATTTCTATTTGAACTGAAGTTTTCAAATCATTTCAGTTGGGAACATAATTGCTGAGTCACATGGTAAATCTATTATATTTTATAAGAAACTGTCCTCCAAAGTGGCTCTGACATTTTGCATTTCTAAATAAAAAGTTTTATTTCTCTGCATCCTCACCAGCAGTTGGTATCACCAGATTTTAGAATATTTTAGCCATTCTTATAAATGTGTTGTGGATTTTCATTAGAATTTATTTTCTACTCAGTCTTAAACTCAAATAGAGTACAACTAAACACAGATTTTAGATATTAGCAAATTATTGCCTGCAGTTTATTTTTAAATCAAACAAAAAGCTCAACATACACAGCACATTCATACCCAGATTTCCCCCAACCACTGCCTCATCTCTGCGGCCCCTGACAACTAAGGTCCTCTCAGAAGATTTGTCTGACTCACTCCTCTTTCATACTGTCTTTGACTTACTCCAGTTCACCTGGTCCTGTCTTGTCATGCTCACCAACATCCACCTTGACCAACCCAGTGGTCACTTCTCAGTGCCTATTTACTTGACCTGTCCAGAGAATTTTACCCAGAAGTCTATTCATTCCACTTCATGAAAATCATAAAAGACTTTCTTTACTTGGCTTTGGGACCTTAAATTATCTTGGTTTCCACCTACTTCAATACCCCAGTCACCATCAAATAATTAACTTAATATAATAAATGATTATGCCAGTGCTTTGAAAAGTTAAGTAAACAGTTTCTTGAAATATCTGACTCCCACTGGTAAATTTGTGCTCAGAGATTTCTTCAACTCACAAAAAAACAAAAAATTACATGTAATTATTTTATTCCTAAGAAGAAAATTCAGATAATCTAAACTTAAAATCAGAGAGATACAATGATATATCACCTCACATCAGCCAGAATGGCTACCACCAATAACAAGTGCTGGCAACAATGTGGAGAAAAGGGAACCATAGTGCATTATTGGTGGGGATGCAGACTGGTGCAGGCACTGTGGAAAACAGTATGGAGTGTCCTCGAAAAATTAAAAATGGAACTGCCTTTTGACCCAGTGACCCCACTTCTGGGAATATATCCTAAGAATCCTGAAACACCAATTCAAAAGAAGACACACCCCTGTATTCATAGCAGCATTTACAACAGCCAATATCGGGGAACTGCCCAAGTGCCCATCAGTAGATGAGAAAATAAAAGAGCTGTGATACAGTTATACGATGGAGTACTATGCAGTGATAAAAAAGAAGAAACTCTTACCTTTTGCGATACTATCGATGGACCTGGAGATTATTATGCTAAGGGAAATAAGCAAGTCAGTGAAAGAAAAATATTATAGATTTCACTTATATGTGGAATCTAACTGAACAAAATAAACTAATAAACAAAATAGAAACAGAGGCATAGATGTATGGAACTGTCTGACAGCTGTCAGAGGTGAGTGGAGAGGGGCAACTGTACAAAAAAAGTGAAGGGATTAGCTGAAGAATATATGTGCATGACCTATGGAAACAGACAGCAGTGTGGTGATGGCCTGAGGGGTGGGGGCTGGGTGGAAGTGGGCAAAAGAGGAAAACATGATGCCCTGGCTGGTGTAGCTCAGTGGATTGAGCTCGAGCCTAAGAACCAAAGAATCGCGGTTTGATTCCCAGTCAGGGCACATGCCTGGGTTGCAGGCCAGTTCGCAACAGGAGATGCACGAGAGGCAACCACACATTGATATTTCTCTCCCTCTCTCCTTCCCTTCCCCTTTAAAGATAAAATAAATAAAATCTTTTAAAAAATAGGAAAACATGAGGACAGCTGTAATAGTGTTAACAATAAAAATAAAAAAAATTAAAATAAAATAAAAAAAGTGTCTGGCCAAGACAGAGGCACAGGTAGAAGTGCTTTGCCTCCTCACATAACCAAAAGAAAGATAACAACCAATTTAAAAGCAAAGAACAACCAGAACTGCCAGAAAATCATTTGCATGGAAGCCCAACAACCAAGGACTTAAAAGAACATTCATCCAGATTGGTAATAGGGGCGGAGATGAGCAGCCAGGGTGGAGAGGATGCTTGTTGGCAAGGTGAACAGATAAGCTGGGAGGAACAACGAGGGAGACACAGATGCAAAACCCAGGGTTTTGGCGTGGGAAACTAAAGACTCAAAACTCCTGACTGTAAAAAAAAATTGGGGTGGGGGGTGCAGCAGTAGGAGAAACTCACAGCCTCATAGGAGAGTTCACAATCTGTTTGTGGGAAGTGAGGGAAAGTGGGACAGAGTAGAGCAAGTGTCATTGTCTCCTCTCTGACCCTTCCCCCACATACAGTGCCACAACACAGCAAAGGGGGTTGCCCTGCCCTGGTGAACACCTAAGGCTCCATCCCTCACCATGTAACAGGTGCACCCAGACAAAGAAATATGACCCAAATGAAAGAACAGATCAAAGTTCCAGAAAAAATACAACTAAGTGATGAAGAAATAGCCAGCCTATCAGATGCAAAATTCAAAACACTGGTAATCAGGATGCTCACAGAATTGATTGAGCTTGGTTGCAAAATGAAGGAAGAAATGAAGGCTATGCAAAGTGAAATAAAGGAAAACATACCGGGAACCAACAGTGAAGGGAAGGAAACTGGGACTCAAATCAACAATTTGGAACAAAAGGAAGAAAGAACCACGCAACTGGAACAGAAAGAAGAAACAAGAATTCAAAAAATGAAGAGAGGCTTAGGAACCTATGGGACAACTCTAAATGCTCCAATATCCATATCATGGGGGTGCTGGTAGGGGAAGGGGAAGGGCAAGGGCAAAGGCAAGATATTGAAAACTTATTCAAACAAGTAATGAAGGAGAACTTCCCCAATCTGGCAAAGGAAATAGACTTCCAGGAAGTCCAGGAAGCTCAGAGAGTCTCAAAGAAATTGGACCCAAGGAGGAACATACCACAACAAACCATAATCAAATTACCCAAGATTGAAGATAAGGAGAGAATCTTAAAAGCAGCAAGAGAAAAGGAGACAGTTACCTACAAAGGAGTTCCCATACACCTATCAGATGATTTCTCAAAAGAAAACTCAAAGGCAAGAAGGGGCTGGAAAGAGTATTTGAGGTCTTGAAAAGCAAGGACTTGCATCCAAGATTACTCTGTCCAGCTCAGCTTTCATTTAGAATGGAAGGGAAGATAAAGTGCTTCCCAAATAAGGTCAAATTAGAGTTCATCACCAAGCCCTTATTATATGAAATGTTAAAGGGACTTATCTAAGAAAAAAAAATAAAAAACTATGAAGAGTACAATGACAACAAACTCACAGCTATCAACAACTGAACCTAAAAAACAAAAACAAAAATAAACAAACCACTAGAACAGGAACAGAATCAGAGATGGAGATCACATAGAAGGTTGTCAGTAATTACCAGTAGGAGAGTTATAAGGTAGAGGAAGTTTTATCTAGCATTTTGCCCAGCTTCTGTAACAGACAAGGTCAGAGAATTTGAGTAATACACAAGACAACACACAAGATTGAAATACTTTAATTGGTTTGCTATTCAAATTAAACTATTTCCATATCATTCAAATAATTTTTAATTGTTCTAAACTGCTATAAATAATTTTACTATTCAAGTTTTGGTTGTTATTTAAAGATTTTTTTCAATGCCCAAATGAAATAGTGAGCTCCTGGAAAAGGGGTACAGATATCTGTAAAGTGATTTTCTGTAACAGATGAGAAAAAAATAAATTAGCAAAAGTAATCAATATAAAGAAATTTAGTTGCAGGTGAAGTTATTAGAATTAACATATGATGCTACAAAGATAACCAAATGTGATAAAGTGTTAAGGGATATTTTAAATATTTACATGTAATATGTATATGTATTATATATGTGTATATATAAAATAACACATATAAATAATATGTCTAATATATAATATATAGGAGTAAATTACAGTTATCAGGTGATTCATAGACTCTAACAATATAAGTTTATGGAATCCTCTACTTAAACAAGTTATTTTATTTAAAAGAAATCTTCGTATCTTTGCACCCTAAAGAGCTTTATTAATGTCTTCTGGGACCTCTTTCTCTTATTCAAGATCAGCCACACATATACATGAAACCAATATTTGTGAAACTAATTTCCCAAAAGAGTTGTTCTGGTTGGTTTTTGTTTTTGTTTGTTTGTTTGTTTGTTTTTAACCTATAAATCACTTTTAATTTATCAGGAACTTAGAAAAAGCAGAGTTTTGGAAAAGGACGGACAGTTTCGGTTTCCTGTCACTTCCTTACTAACTGTAACATCACTCTAAGACATAGTTTCTTCCTCTTTAAAATCTGGATGACAATGTTGTCCACACAAATCTATACCCAGGAGCATGTTGAGAATCAAACAGATTCATCTTGCTAAAAGTCTTCTCTAAATCATAAAACTTAAAATAAAGAACTACTATTACTATTAAGATATCAAACAACTTGCTTAACAACATCTCCCAGTTTGAAAATCCACTCAACTAGGGAAAAGTAAGTTTTGAATAGATTTTTATTCAAATGACCTTGCTATCAACTATTTCTTAATTTTACAGAAAGAGATGAAAATTGAGTACCTTAAGCTCTGTGTCACTGCTCTAAATAAATATTAAAGATCATCATTATGTCATAGTGTATAATAAGGTATTAGGAATGCAATGAGGGTTTCAGAGGCTCTGAAATCTATAGGTCCCCCCTCCCATTTAGGGCTTTGGTGTCTATTCTGCTTGCTATTATATTCTTCAGGGGTGGGGATCATGTCTTACATATACAAACATGTTTTTATAGCAGATACATGTTTTCAAACTCGTCCTAGAAGTTCAATAAATATGGAACAGAAGAAAGGAACTGTTAAATTTCAGGACTTTCAAGGTCAAGGCAGTTTTGTCAGTTATTAAATTAAGGTACGTGACCTTGACAAGTAACTTCACCTCCCTGGATGCTCAGTTTTCTCATCTTTTAAATTAAGGAATTGAAATATAGTCCTTCCAGAATCTTCCACTCCCAGTTTTCTACAAACTTTTATTCTTATTTATTTTATCTACCCACCTCATCACTCCTTTATGTTACATTTGCCAAGGAACATACCAGCCTTGCAAGAAATTGTTAGTAGTATTTAATCCAACAAAGTTTCTAGACCTGATATGAGCACACTTTTATCTAGAAATATCACTCTGTGCTAATTGCTCCTCCTTGAGCTTCAGAAACATGCAAGTTGTTATTTTAGAAATGTGATCTGTGTCTTTTGCAAGGAAGTAACATTCAGGGAAAATTCAATTAGCAGCCCTAGAGATTTAATAAGGAAGGTTTGCTTTTGAGTCAATAGTGTTTATCTTACCCCATTGGAATTATAATGCATTCTGTTGCTTGGGATGGTTTCCCCATTCATAAAAATAACATTTGGCTTTGAAGTGAAACCAAGGATCTGAATAGTGCTACATGCCAGAGGAGTAATTCCACGGTAGCCATTTTTGATAACAGTGGTTTTCAGAGTTCTCGATTGTTAAGGAGGACAGAAAGAATTTTAAACAAATGATAATAATACACAGACATTTAGAGCTCAAAGTGGTATGAAGAATTGCCAATACTTTTAAATACTCCTTACTTTCAAAATCCCTTAGAATATATTTTCTTCATAATAATGAACTATTTTATCACAGCATAAACTAAATGTTTAAACTTACATTACTGAATTTGTATTCAACATAGAAGTACTCTTCCCTTTCAATAGAATCTGAAATATAAGTATTAACATTAGAAAATAAAGGTCAATTTTACCTTTTACTATTTTAACTTAAATTCTGATCAATTAAATTCCTGAGTCTATAGGTCTTGGCTAAATCTAGTGCTTGGAATCATGTAAATTACCCAATTGCTGAGGTGGGGGGTGGTGGTGGTGGTGGAAGAATCACTAGCCTCAACCTTGCATTTTTAAGGATCATCTTGGGCAAATAAGAAACAGTTAACCTGGTGAAGGACGCCTCATCATTTTATCATGCCTCCCACTTTCTCCCTCATTTTCTACCTTTACTTTATATGGAAAAATAGAAAAGAGTAAAAAACAGTTAACCTGGCAAAGTAAGCCTCATCCTCTTACCATGCCCTTCACTTCCCCCCTCTTTTCCATCCTTACTTTATATGGAAAAATAAAGAGAAAATAACTTTGTTTTATTATTTATTTATTTGCTTTCATAATACTAGAATATACTGCTATAGGTGGTAAGGATATTGGGTGGTGTGTTTTTTGTCTTTTTTTAAATTTAAGTATTTTATTGTTTAAGCTATTACAGTCATCCCAACTTTGCCCTGTTGCTCCCCTCCACCCAGCCAGCCTCCCCACCCGCCCTTCCCACAGTCAATCCCCGTACCATTGTCCATGTCCATGGGTCATTCATACATGTTCTTTGACTAAAACTTTGTAGCCAACTTCCTTCCACATTTCTCTTTATTGTCCATATACACAAACTCACTATTACAGAAAGACGTATCTACCTCTCTCCCTGGTTCTCTTTTGATTTCATTCCCTGTCCTCTGAAACAAAACAATCTTTCAAACGTTAGAGATTTAATCAGTGATTCCTGAGGTAATTCACTGAAAAAAAAAAAAGAAAAGAAAAGAAAAAAAGGAAAGAAAAAGGACACAGAAGAATGCTGATCAGCATAAAAAATGCAAATATTGGCAGATATAAGTCATTTCTGTTGTTCCAGGGGAAGCCTTTTCCATAGTTTGATGATCTATGAGAATAGACTAAAGGAGAAAAAAGGGATAATAAGAGATAAACAAATAAAACCACTAATATTGTCCTTAGCCAGGTAAACTCAGCCGATATTCTCAGTTCAAGCTGTACCTCCTCCTCACTACACATAATTCTTCAAATGATGGTTCAAGTCTCCTTGCCACAGAATCTCAACAGTTCTTGCTTCCTCTAACTTAACATCTATGCCACCAGAACCCAGTTCTTACAAATATATATCAAACATTTGGTTCCTTAAAACTGGAATCTCCACTCCTTCCTAAGTGAGAATAAATTAATGAGAACAATTTTATTTTAACATACTAATAAGTCAGTGCACTCTCCTCTCAGGTAACCATAGAGTAATTTGTTAGTACCTCCTTGGAGATAATGTACAATATAATGTATTTTGTTAGCACCTTCCTGGAGATAATTGTTTCACTCATATTGCTTAACCCAGATGAGTAGCCAGATATGGGGAAATTTTTAGGTTCCTGGACAGTAATGTTGGTGAAAGCAGAGTCTTGCCATGGTATCCATTACATTTTATTTTATTGGTCCAGCTCTCCAATTTTTAATTGTAAGTAAAGTCATATTGAAATCCACAACATTTCAACTACTATTGAACACGTTGGTCTACTTACCAATAGCCTCACCATCATCCCAGAAAAGGGAGCCAGATGCTTCTCCCTGTTCATCTAGGGCAATTAGGAGGCTGAACGGATTCAGACACCTGTAGAAAAATAGTAAAAAATGTATTTTCAGAGTTAGAAGGACCTAATTCCTATCATCTTGTGAAACTACCTAGAAAAATGTTTAGTCCTTTTATAAACATCTTACCAGATTTCCACTGAGTTTATCCCTGAATACCCCCAGTGATAGGAAACTTAAAATACCCTTATGTAACCTATCTCTGCCCTGCACTGCTCAGTCTGAGGGCAAGAAGTAACTGCCCTAACACAGGCCTCTTAAATGTGTTCCAACTGAAAAAAAGAAAAGGTTTTTATGATTCTAAAAAGTGATAAAATGGTTATTATAACATGCTGATCGAAGGTATACCACCACTCTCTTCAGCTTATCTACAAAATTGCCAAAGTCTGTGGATCAGGGAACTTAGGAGCTGATTTTAAAGTGAGACCAAAGGGATTTCAGGGAAAAGAAACTTAAATAGGAATTCAGAAGGTCTGCCCTGCTGGAAGTCCTATCAACATCTCAGGAGCAAGGATGTCAGGACCCAGGTGCCCTTTTTTGGGGATTCCACAATGAAGACAGGACTCAAGGATTTGATCCTAATCACCTGGTAACCCAAATTGCAAAGGGAAAAGAACTGCACAGTGCAAATGATAAAACATTCTTACTTTCGGAGAAGTTGAGCTACAGTGAGAATTCCTTAAGGAAAATATTTTGGTTTTATATACAATATACTTATGTCATTAAATTTTTTCCATTGAAATGAAAAGTGGCACAAGACCCCCTCTTCTTCCTTGGCAATGAATAATAATATACTAACTTGAAATCAAATGCATCTATTTTTCAAGTTTGTGCTTAGAAACTATAGATCTAGTATATAGTTCAAGGGGTCCTCGTGGACTTTTCAGTGTTTCAAAAATGTCTGCCAAATTTCTCTTTAATAATGATGCATATTTTAGCTGATTTTATTTTGAATTAATGCTGATTAGGGATTCTGATTTGTTATTATGAATCTTTAATGTAAAATAGAAATATAAAATAATTATTATTGCTAAAATTTCTGCTTGTTTGCTAGGCAAAATCTTTGATTACATATCTATGGAGGAATAAAAAGACTAATTAAACATAACCTACATGAATAAAAACATAAGGACCCTGACCTAGCCTTCATATAAAACCTAGGAGAGAATTCCTAAATTAGAAATTATTGGCTGTCTTAAAATAGCAATGAGAAGATACTTAGGGCCGGATGGCTGAGAACTGGATAAAATGCTCAAGAATATCATCCGCTAATCTCCTTCCTTTTTCCTTCTCTTCCTTCTCCTTTCTCTCACTTTCTCTCACATACACACATATACAAGTACACATAGACCAATAATTAATTGCAGGACTGACTGAGCCACTCTCCGGTCCTTAGCCTCCTACCCACAAATGGCCCCTCCTAGGACACTGCCCACTAAGTAAGTTTGACCACAACAGGAAGGTCCAATCCCTAGAGCAACATGAAGTTTCCTGACAGAATATGCCTGTTACCTCAGCACTGTTGTTCTGGCTGGAAACTGTGTTGGTAGAATATACCCTCCACGAATGAAAAGGGGAATTATATCCAAAGGAGCAGGAACTTCAACAGACTTCTTCAGCCAGGAAGGTGATACTTGCCTCCCCTAGCACAGAACAAGCCAGGGTTAACCCCTCCAATTTCACAACTGGTAACAAGTAATAGATCTCAGGAGACACAGGAAGTCCAAATCCCAACTTCATTTTAAATGCAACAAAGCACTCATGGAATTCACTAACAGAAAGGATGATTTAAATGTCTATATCAGTGTTAAAAAATGAAAAAAAAAAAACCTTAAATATACTCCAATATGTAAAACACATGAAAGCAGCATTCATTAGTATATACTTACTTCAGATGTTATGTTATAACTTCATAACCATACTTACTTATTAAAAAGTTAAATGACAAGAATGCAAGTTAACTATGGGCTCCAAAGTGTCAAAACTGATGTAATATCGCTTTTGTGTGAGCATTTTTATTACACTCAATTTTATTAAGGAGTTTTATTAAGAAATGTAATGCAAATATTTAAGGAAATTTATGAAGCATCTCTACAGATTACAGTTTGAAAACCGTTGGTTAAACTGTTTAAGATACAATAATAATCTGAGTACGAGAAGGAGAATTCTTAATACCACTTCCTCCAGTGACAACTAACTGATAATTTGAAAATAGATTGCATATTCTTTCTTCAAATGAGAGCAGTTCTATAGTTAACATCTAAACTTATTCCTATAAAATTTCTTGAAGATTGGGTAAAATTAATGAATGCTCATCAAAATACACTATAAGAATTGGAAGACAGAACTCCACTGTGGGGGACATGTCACTTGTTTTCCTCACATTCCATTGCTGCCCCCCATCATGGAGCCCATTGTCTCCACTTCGTACATAGGTTAGGTGTAGTTTATGTAGAAAAGGTCAGTTATGTCAGTGATATTATATTTCTTGGGAATTTGAGCTATAAAACACGGAAAAGAGCCTGCCACTTATCACAAAACACACAGGATGTATTAAAATAAGTCCAAATATAGAGTCCATTAGAAGCTTAGGCCCTCTGGAAGTCAGCTGTTAAAAAAGCAAAATGGTCCCATGGAATGCTGGGTCCTGGTATTCGCACAACCTGGGCTGAAATTTCACAAACTTGCAATCGAATCCTGAACTTCTCTAGGACACCCAGGGCTATCAGAATTGCTGTTCTTGGATTTCCATAAGATTTCTTTTGTTATTTCATGTGCATCCCTGTAATAAACCCCATACATGAGCAAGCTTGAACAGGTTTTTGTTTCTTGCAAGATAAAGTATCTGATTCATGAATTATACCTATTCCACTCTGCTACAAGGAAATATCACTATGTAGAATCATTTGCTTTTAAGAATTTAAGTGTTTGCACAAAGTAAATGTCTACTCTACTTCTAAAAAAATTCATTCTATTAATATCTCTCATCTTCAATATTTGCTTATCTATATATGTCCTAATTCTATAATTTTGAGAAGAGTAAACAATTGTAAACATACAGTTCAACACTATAAAAGTCATATAAAACAGTGGGAAAAAACAGCATATATATTCTGAGTTCATGGATTTATACTATTTTTCTATAAAATATGCACTGTATAAAAATCAAACCAGGATGCTTCAGAAAAATACACATACACAGATCTTGCTCCCTTTGAAAAAAAGAAAATATTTGACTTTTCACAATATTTTATTGTATTAAAGTGTTCCAGTAAAATTACAAGTTTGGCTCCTGGGATATTGAAACCTATTGTATTTAGGGGTAAAACAAAGTACTAGTCAACTCATACAAGATTATGCAATAGAGCTAGACTCTCCATGGAACATGCTTGTTTTCTGAAAAGACTAATTGGGATTGCTATATTTCAAAACATTAAGTCTCAGTATAATGTAGATATATCCTATTACTAACCGTGCAATTACTTCGTGGCATTTTAGCTCAATGGCAATTGTGATATAGTTACTTAAAAATGTAAAATATAAAATACTTATCAACTTATTTAAAAACTCTTTTCAGCCCTGACTGGTGTGGCTCAGTGGGTTGGGCATCCTGTGGACCAAAAGCTTACTGGTTCGATTCCCCATCAGACTGTATGCCTGGGTTTCAGGCCAGGTCCCCAGTGGGGAGCATGTAAGAGATAACTTGTCAATGTTTCTCTCCTTCTCTTTCTCCCTACCTTCCCCTCTCTGTAAAAATAAGTAAATTAAATTTAAAAAAAACTTTTTTGCGTTCTAAGTATAGATTTGTTCTTATGTATGTTATATATTATATTATATGTATGCTTCATGTTTATATACATATATGTATTTGTATATATATGGTAGATCTATATTAAACATGTGTATGTTTGTGTATGTGTTTTTAGATAAAGCTGTGATGAATTCAACAACAATCCAGAAATAGAGAAAATAGTTGCTTTAAAGAATCCCATAAAGGCCCAGTTTTAGTTCTTGCTGTAGCTATGACAAGTTCATCGAGGCTAGTGAAATTTGACACAATAAACTGGCAGTCTTGAAAGTATATTTTCTATTCCTAGGAATTCTAAGATTTAGTCCCCGAAGTTTCCACAGATGGGTGTCACTGCCTCCTCATGACACCCATCCTGCCTATTGTCCTGCATTAGTGGCTGTCACCCCAATTCTCTCAGATTACAGTCATGTTGTCCCTCCCTTTGTGAGTCAAGTTTGGGGAAGACAGCTTTCTGGAGGAGAAGGAAAAATGGATTTGAAACAAGAATTTGGGGTTTTGGGTTTATTTTTTGTTTGTTTTTCAGAAAGGCTAGTGAAGCAACAGATGTTCTCAGAATAGACTTTTTGCTGTTACATTGGCATAGATGAACAAAGTACTTTATCTTTATTCTTTTCAATGTAGCATATTTTGGGGGGTCAATAGGTTACAAGTTATCTTGTGATTAATTTGGGAATCTCGGAATAGCAGAAGCATGTATTTCAGTTTTGCTGAGATGTACTTAACATGAGGTACGTTTTATGAAAGATAAACATAAATACATTGTTTGCAAATAAAAGAATGTAATGATGTAAGAAAAACAGGAGAATATGGTAAGCCTGGACTGGTTGTAAGTATCAAATGGCACCAAGGTAAACTGCTGTGAATACCTATATGTGCTCCTGACCTGGTGGCTCAGCTGGCTAGAGCATTGTCCCAATACGCCAAGGTTGTGGGTTTGATTCCCAGTCAGGGCACATGCAAAAAGACAACCAATGAATAAATAAATAAGTGGAACAACAAGTCAACTTCATTCTCTCTCTCCTCTTCCTCCTCCTTCTCCTCTCTCTAAACTCAATATTAAAAAAATAATAATAACTATATTGTGCTCATATAAAATTCTGGTACTTACCTCTTCAAGTACTGGAACAATCATTAAAGCTGGCCCCCAAAGGAATGCTTTGTCAATTTCATGAGTCCTAGGATCTGATGTAAATCTGGATTTTTAGGGTGAAAAACCACTAATTTAATCAAATTGATGTCTTTGCCTAAGTAACTAAAGTCTTACTCAACCACCTCAAGTTCACCAAGAAAACCAAAAGGTAACAACAGGGAAAAGTTTAGGGTCCAAGCAGGTTTAAGAATAAAATCTTATCATCAACTAAAGCAACTGGAATCAGTTGTCTTCCCTGACCAGAAGATAAATGGGCATTACGGCTCAGGTCAAAACAGTGCCAAGCAATCAAATTGTCTTAAGTTTTTGTTGTTCCTTTTTGTATCTGCCTTTAAGGATTCGGCATCAATTCCATCTCTTTCACAATTCCATCTCATTTCACAGTGAATCCACCGTTCTTTGAATTTTTATAGGCTGTGCCACATAATCAGGACATAAATATGTAATGTTCTATATAATACTCAGTTTCTTTGATATCTGGTATTTGCAATCTTCCCAGTTCTCCATGGGCAGGGATCATGTTTCTTTTTTCTTTTTTCTATATTCCTCACCGTTTAGATAGCAAGACAAAACTTTTGCTTTTGTTAGGTGATTGACAGTGTTTTCTTAAATAAATTCTTCAAATCTGTACACTATTTCTAGTCATAGTCACTGGGGGAGGGGGGAATCTAACTTTCATGTTCATTTAGCCCCAAAATAATTCCCTTGCTAGGAGAAATGAGGTTTCTAGGATCTATGTGGCAGAAAATCTAAGACTGGAACAATTATTAAGTTGATTTACTCATGCATCAATCCTTGGACCACTGTGTTTCCACTGACATGAGAATGGTAGAAGAGGGTATACAGGTAAGGCAGTAATGAGCATCTAATCCTTAATGCAGAACGGGAAATTGCAGCAAACTTTTCTCTAAAGACCCCAGGGTCTCGTTCCTATAAAAGAGAAACATTTCAATAGACTTATTACCTGAGGTGTGAAATCTTAAGTGTTACTTTTTTTTCTCTTTGGGGGTTAGGGAGAAACAGAACATTTTTAAAATATTTCTTTCAACTTGAAAACCTCTCACAGGAGGTTATTGCAAAATTGTTTCTCAGTTAAATGCATTCTACAAAGTTTACATATTATACACATATAGCAGCTATCATTTTACATGAACTCTAACTCACCTTATTTCCAATTGCATTATGGTTTCTGGAAAAGAGATAAAATGCCCCAAGTTGCATCCAATGCAGGCAAAGTTCATAAGTTGTCTCTTCATTAAACTCACATATATCAGCTCCAATCTAGGAAAAGATTTTTGTGACTTCAAAACATATTACTTATTAATTTTGCCATAAAACCTGCACTGAAATATTTTAGAGTATATTATTTTTAAATTTTAATGTGGAATCTGAAAGTGTAAAAATCCTTTTTGAGAAGAACATTTGGAATAAAATAATGACAATTCCCTCTTGTCTACCTTTATTTAAAAAAAATCTGTGCTGGTCTATAGCACAGTATAATTATGTCTTGTAGGTCATCCAACATGCCTACAGTTGCTTTTTTTTTTTTTCCCAAGTACAGTACCATAAATTCCCTGTCTCAGTATGAGAGTTAAAGACATAGAAATTTAGCTAATCCAAAATCTTAGTGGCTAAGCACTCAGGCTGGAACAAAAGGCCCAGGATTACTGCAGGGACTATGCTCTCCTTTTTATCACATAGAGTTATAGATACTTTGCTTCCTTATAGCTAATTGCTTCCTTAAAAACAATTCAAGGCCTCCCTCAGTCCTTAAATTGCTTTATTCCAGAACTCTTATTCTCTCAGAATTATAATCTTTAAGCACCAAACTTAATTAATGTCAAAGTTTGCACCCAAAGACATCATGAAGAAGTAAAACATGGAGTCATAAAACATGCCACTTGTAATAAAAATGTTCGTTCCCCGAACATGGGGGTTGTCGTCTATGGAAACTCTAAGGTTTTCAGTGGGGAAAACCAGGTCGTGCTCCCTCTCTCTCTGAGACCACTTATATTATAAGTTTTGCCTATCAGTTTCTGGCCCAGACAAAACTAAAGCTGGATTTCATTTTCAATATTTATTTAGCAATTCTTCTTTGAAAGTACCTCATCTATCACTTGAACAGCAAATGCAATTCTCACTAAACTTGAGTTTACAACAATTTTATTTGAAGCTTTCCAAAATAAGACAAATACTGCTCTGCATTACTTCTTGTAAAAAGCCATTGGGATATGGAGGATCTGGTATAATAAAACTTTCAAATTTGTGAACAGAGCAGCAAATTCTTTAACAGCTAAATTGTTTACCACTAGGGCTCAGATAAGGAAGTATTTGGCTGCAGGTTTAAATATTTTGCTGATTTAATTTCACTTCCTCCCTTTTCAGAAGATAGACACCTCTGAGTGACTTTCCATCCCTCCTCCCAATTGTCTGCCCCTTCTTTTGTCCCCCGTTATCTGCAGAGCTCCCAGTAATCGGCTGTGGATGGGGTAAGGGCGGAATGAATGACAGAGGGAATAAACTTCTCCAGTTCTACCATGACCAACTGTGTTAATGACATAAAACAAACAAACAAAAATAATTAAGAAATATGCGGTCTTCTTGACATCTGTGTATGTTGAGGGTAATGCTACTGTGGCTATATGAAGTGTATTATTTATAATGTCCTGAAAACAGCTTGAGGGCATTCTATCTTCATAGAAGTAGTTTGACACCCCCAAATAATATTGGTTGACAGGCCTTAATTTCATTGAATGTTTAATTTTATAACTTACTTATGGAATTCCAAAGAGATTAAATTCTAGCATTCCGATGATTGACATATGTATATCTGTCCAGCTTGAAAAGTTATCACCCAGCCCATGGCCAGTGTATTTCCCGCTCCCAACAAATGTTGAATGACTCAAAACAAAAGTTCACTTCCCTGTAGCATTCTGAGAAGCACTTAAAAAAACAAGAGAAACTTTCTTCAGTATTAGTCTAAAAACATCTTTCCCCCTAAAACAAAAAACAAACAAAAGAAACCCCATATGATCTTAAAGTGTATGAATATATCTCTATTTCATGTAATTTAAATATTTTATCAAAGGTATAAGTCTGTGTGAACATGAAAGGGAGGGACTGAAAATAATAAAAAGAGAACTGTTAAAAGCTAATGCTAAACATCCAAACCAAATTTTCTTACACTAAACTTTTCTTATGAGTTATACTATAGTGCAGGTACTACGGAATTCCTCAACCATGACCATATACTAGAAACATCAGAACTTGAAAAGAAAAAAAGAAAGAAAAGCATCATCCTTGATCAATTAAATCAACCTATATAGGAATGGGCTCTGGGCATCAGCCTTTTTATTGTGTTTTTTTAATATGTAGCAATGGCTGTGGCTTTTATACTGATGTTGGAAAGCCAGCAATTTTTGTTTGGCAATTGACTATATTTCCTTAGTGAAACCATGCATGTATATGAAAAATAGTATGTATATATCTTTAGTATAATAAGTTTTTGCTTTATTTGTCCTATTGTTTGAATTTTACTTGTATATATTGATGCGGACTCTGACGAGCGATGTCCACAGTGTTGTGGATGCAACAAACAAATTCACATGGACTACAGAAGCCTGGTGGAGAAAAGGGACAACATGGCCACTCTCTGAGTGAGAAAGCACCCCAACCCTTGCCTGAATAGGCTTTTATTGCTTTTCTGGGAGCATTACCTCAAGGAAGGTCTTCATTCATCACTGTCAGGCAGTAATGATCAAACAATAGCTAACATTCAAAGAACTATAAGGGCTTATTCTGAGTCAGGGTCAGTTAGCTAAAGGGCCATAAAATTTTGAGAAACAAACTCATTTCATGCTTGGACCCTTATCGGAAAACAGGACATTCTCAGCAAAGCAAGTTTCACAGGATTTTGTGCATTCTTTCTTAGGCCTGATTGCCCCAGGGAACCTGCCCTTTCCAGCACAGGGCTGTACCACCCTCCGTCATTGTTTCAGGCTTAAGTCAGGCAGGGGAAGTAAGGCAGCCAGAAGATTAGTAGACTTCTTGCAGACAGAATGAGGACTCAGGCTATGTCAAAGGGTGAGAGTCCATCACCCCCTTTTTGTATAGCCCCCCAAGTCCTTCCCTGAGGGCCCCTTCATGACCATGCTTGTGTTAGGTCATCCTTCCCTTGAGGGATCTTATCCTTCATTGGCTAACCAGTCATCTGCCTGGGGCCAAGCAGGGTGAAGTAAAAGCAGGCAGAGGCAGTGCCCCTGCCAGGGAGATAAGCTTTGTCTCTTTAGTGGCTTATGGTCCCAAGGTCCTTTACTCAGCCTTAGCCATGGGGGGCTTACAGCTTCTGAAACCAGGCAGGGCGGTTCCCAACAGTATATTTGACCTGTTTTTGTTGTTGTTGTTGTTCTTTGTTTTTTTCCTTTAACATCTAAATCTGGTCTCTATTTCTGCTTCGCTCCTAACTTTGGGCACCATTCATACTCTTCTAGTATCTCTTTTGGCCTCTTACATCAAACCACCCTGTTACCTCATTGAAGTGCTGACAGTTGTTTCAATCCACACATGTACAACATGCATCATCAAAATTAATTTATTTACAAAGTTGACATATCTCTTTCTGTACTGGAAAACTTTACTAAAATCTAGTGAAACATAAAGCTCCTTGAAGGCAGGGACTTATTTCTGTTTTGCTTATTCATGTATTCACCAGTGCCTAGAACAATGCGTGTCATGTAGTAGGTATGCTATAAATACCGTTTGAAAGCATGAAGGAAGAAAAGATAATTTCTTTAATACTTTCTTGGATATTGGAATAGATGAAAGTCATACATCTTGATTCACAAACTTCTTAGAATGCTAATTTATGTTTAGATATGTAAAGAAAAATATCATTTAGCCTTGGCTAATAAAGATGAAGTTCCTAAAGGTAATTGTCAGGAAAAGAAATATAAATTTAAACAATGATTATCATTGAGAATGGAGACTCACCTCATGGACAGTTTCGTACTTTCAATTCTTTTTTACAAGACAGTATTAGGTTTTGAAGGATGGATATAGTTAATTGCATTCTGTGTGGGCTAGAAAGATTCAAATATGAGTTACCTAGGCAAAGTCACATAGTTATTCCCTGCTAGACTCAACAGAAAAAAAGTCAAGGGATTTTCCCCCTCATATCACTCACTTCTAGAATGAAGCTGTGTCAGAAACAAAACAAATATTGATTTGTTTTCATACACTGAGGTTAGAGTTAAAATTATAGCTAAGGGAAAAGTTGAAATTTATTTGGTGCTTGTTTAACCATTTTTAAATGTAATCTATAAATAAAAAGTTAATTGAAATATGTTTTGCAATCAGATTTAGTTTAAACTTCATCTAGCTCTTCAATATAAAATATATGTGATTTTGAGCATATTACTTAACTACTATAAAATGAGGCTAATGAAGCTTAACTTCACAGGGTTGATATAATGTTTAAATGAGAAAAGAACGATATATAAAAGCACATCTTACCCAGGTAGCACATAACAAGTGCCTAGCAAAAGCTCATTCTCTTCCTGAACTTTCTAAACTGTGCCCAGCAATTACCTCCCCAGATCCGCTTCACCCTATTATACAACCTAAATTTCAGTTTTAGCCATTATTTATTTATGTAGAACTCCAAGACAAATTATTTTGTTTCATGAGGATAAAATACTGAGGGGAGAAATGTTAAATTATTGGATTAAACTGAATAAGAGAGGCTCCAGTAATACATTCAGTAAACACTTTTTATGCATTCTCTAGATAAAGTTTGCTAATGCTTCCACTTAAAACTATTTTTATGCCTTCCAGGAAGTAATTTTCATTGTTTGAGCTTCATTAAGTTCAGAATTGGGAAGTCATGTTCATTTTTTATCCCTGAGATGTAAGAAGTGTTCAGAAATATAATCTTCAACACTGAAGAGGAATACAAGTCCACACTTCTCCTCTCTCTCTCTCCTCCTCCTCCATCTTCTTCTTGCATTACTTCCTTGATGAGTTAAACACAATTAACAGTTTCTTGGGTAACCTAGGTATGAGTAGTACGTTCTAAAATCTAAAGAACTGATTCTTTGCCTTTTTGATTCAAATTTGAAATGGCTTATTCAAATAAAGGTGAAACAGGCAAAGGGATTAAGCAAAGAAAAAATGCCGCATGGACACAGACAACAGCACGGTGAGTCCTGAAGGGAGAGGGGGTTGGAGGGAGGTAGAAGAAGGTAAAGATGGGATTAGTGGTGTTGGAAGGAGAGTTGACTTGGGCTGTGAACACACAATACAGTATATAGCTGGTGTATTATAGAATTATATACCTGAAACATGTGTAATTTTATTAACCAATGTCACCCCAATAAATTCAATAATTTTTTTTAAAAAATAAATAAACCTCAATAGTTGAAAGCCACTTGATTGCTTTTTTTTAATTGGCCACATTAAAAAATATATTCAAAATGTTGTCTATCAAGTTTACTACATATTTTTAAATGTTTTCAGTCAAATTAAGACCTAAATACTTTTCAGTAGTAGGTAAGAGAGACCCTGGTTAAATGAGCCTTATATTCTTTTTCAGCCCTATAATTCTCTATCATGTTCACTAAACAAATTTCATTAAGTTCCCCGAACTCATAGCTCTAGGAAATGGATTTATTTCAAAGCACAGAAATGGAATGTATTTGTACATGACCAAAATGATCAGTTCTATTTTGATCCTGATAACTTAAAAACCCACTATTTCTGAGACTTTACTTTACAAATCAAGCGAGCTGACTCTGAGTCATATATATTTTGCTTATACTTATGACAAATTGTTAAAGTACTCTATGAACCTGAATTGGAAGGAACACCTGTTTTAGACAGACAAGGACGCAGTAAATGGAAACACAGTGTTCTGTACCCAAACCCCCGAACCTAATTCTATTAATGCAGGCTACAGGAGTCTCCCCATAGGCATACACAGGGCAAGGCAGAAATGGTGTGACACAGAGGAGCAGCATAAGTCAGGGGCACCGAGAGGATGCTTCTGAACCTGGGATTATTAATTCCTGGGGAGGAGACGATGTCCACTGAGCTTTCAGCAGACTGCACTCGATGCCTTAAACATGTGGCAGCACGAATTCTGAAGTTTGCCGCTCATGCTGCGGACTCTACACATTCACACTTAACCAAGCTTAAATGGCTCTATTCATAGGCGATAAAGTAAGATAAAGGCGGTATTAGTGCACAACTTTAAAGTGCATTAATAACTACTTCCTAAATTATAAAATTGTCCCCAAATTGTCTCTAACATTGATCCGGAATCAAGATTTTAGCTTTAGTGGTCTGTGTGTTTTTATGCCTCAAATAAGGTCATCCTGCTCTTCTTTTATGCTATTGCAACCACCTGTTAAAAATTTTTGTAAAATCAATGTGAACATTTAATAAAAATAATAAATCAGCAAGACAAAGTCTTAGAAGAGGAAGATTATTCACTAGTCCTTGGAAAAAATTAAGAAACAAGAATTTGTACCATCAGCCTTAAATAAAATTTTCCTGTTTCTTACAGGATATTTTAATAAAAAGTTGTGGATACTAAAACAAAACATTTCAAGGAGATTTACAAACTACTCACTGGAAAGTAGGTTTTGCTTGTGACCAACCAAACAGAGAATGCGTATCATAGTGATATCCCAGATAAGTCTTGGAATTGGGACAAAATGTTTTCTCAGTCAGTAATCCACCTGTGATATCTAAAAATGAAACAAGATAAATATGCATTCTTAACATGATGTAAATATCCTTATTGTATTTTGCATCTTCATTTACATATTGGTTACCCTCACTAGTGTATAAGCTTCTTGAAAATATTAAATGTCTTTCTATCAGTGACAACAGTGTTACAAGAACATGATAATTTTTTACTTGTATCTTAAATTTATGGACATAGTTGGCCATTGGTATCAAGACTAAGATGGATTTCTCTCAGAAATACAGTTAAACATTAGAAAATTAATCAATATAATTCATATATTAACTTATATAAGATATATTATATATAATAATGTAATATATATAAGTTACATATAATTTATATATATTGAAGTTGAGATTCAGCTACTCTTCAAGATAACTCCCTACTCCCTAATTCTATGACTGTATTGACACCTGGAACAAGTAAATTAGATGTGGATTTGATTATAGATGACAATCATATCCTACTAAAACACAAGGCACCATAATATGGAAATATTTCTTATCATTTGTTCTTAATAGTTCTCCAAAGAAGTATGAGTGTAAAAACCTGCAATGTGAGAGAGACTGATTTAAAAAAAAACAGGGTGAAAAGGGTGTGTTATATGCAGAAAGCCATGTAGCGTTACCTGATGCTGCACTGAAGCAAAGGTTGCAGCACTTGGTCAAAAGATATGTCTTTCGGCAGCTCCACTCCAACCCTTGCGGTGGCAGGGGTTGCAGGGAATGCTTGGATGCGGGTGATAGGCCTCTGCCACTGCTGCTGCTGGGGAAGCGTAAGCCCTGGAGACGTGCCTAATATTTGAACAAGAGTGCCAGCGTTCCAAAATCTTCTCATCTGTCTATCTCCCTTGGGCAGGGATTTAGAGATTCTCAAAGTCAAATCACACCTCTCAAAATGTATACGGTATGTATCACAAGGGCTTGCCTTAAATCTACTCAGAAATAGCCCTTTGTATAGTGGATCGATCGAATGGAGTTCCTTTGTAAGCATCCATTCTGTGAGTTGCCTTACTCTTATATTTCTGTAGTTTCTTGGCTTTGTCTCCTGGAATCATTCATTTTTATCACTTTTTAAATGCATTTTGTTCAACATGGCAGCAAGGATAGAAACAGTCCAACACACAAGGAAATCTCAGTGTAATCCAGATTCTGCTGCCTTGAAATGTTTGCCTCATTTTTAGATCTTTGAAATCGAAATTTTAACATCATTTCAAAGCTGTCTTTATAAAATATTGAAGATATATAAGATGTTAAATACTAAAAGGATTTGGTATCCCCGGAAATGGGGGTAGAAGCGAGAAAACGACATCCATTTAAAGCACCTTTGTTTCTACCATAAACTTTTCCCCAAACCTATTATTATTTTGAAAAGAATGTGTGTTTCTAAGGAGATGTAGAGCCTTTTGACATTTAATTCCTAAATCTATGCATTTGAGAGTAAGTCTAACGGAACTTTTAGTGATTTTTCAAAATGTAATACACAACTGAATCACCTTACCTTGGTCATCAGTTGTGGCTTAAATTTGACTACATACATAGCTCAGCCCAAGTTAAAGCTATTTGCAGTACATGTAGAACAGGACTAGATACTGTGTAATAATTTTCTTACCCCCCCATAGATAAAGGCAGCAGCCTCATCCTATTCTTTCACTCCTGAGAGAACATCTGAAGCACTAACTACATCATAATAGGGTCAGCCTGCTTGGCCATATGAAAAAACTGGAACAAATGTAGATAATTATGCACTGGAATGCAGTGGCAAGTACGGAACTCCCATGCTTCAACCGGAATATAACTTCTAATTACCTCAAAAGCCTAACCTTATACAATCAGGAACAGTCACCCATCAGAGACTACACAAAACAGTAAAACCTCACATCAGTGATTTTCAACCCTTCTCATCCCGTGGCACACATAAACTAATTACTAAAATTCTGTGGCACACCAAAAAATATATTTTTGTTGATCTGACAAAAATAGGTATAATTTTGATTCATTCACACTGGGTGGCTGTTGTGATATTGGGGGCTGTCCATATTTTATTTGACAGTCTAAGGGACAAGAGGTCAGTGTCCCTGACTAAAGAGTCAGGTGTTGCACAGTGTAAAGATTCTTGCCACACACCAGTGTGCCTGCCATGGTACGCTGTTTGAAATTGCTGCCTTAGATTGTTGAATTGTAAAAGAGGGAAAAGGAAATTTAACATTGTTAAAAATAGCACAGGGAATAAGAATATTCGTCTGATGCAGCCTCAGACGATAGTCATGAGGCTCAGTGTCTTGGCAACACTTGCCCTGACTTCAAGCCGATTTCTTCAATGCCTTTTACAACAATCCAATGCATTTTAGAATGTGTCTGAGAACTTGACTGGTCTTGTTTCTAACTTTCATGTCCCAAGGTGGTATTAACAGTCACTTTCTTCTCTGATTCATACTCTTTCTGTATTATGTAAGTCCCACATAGTGATAGACTTGCTACATAAAAGAATATAAACCAGGATAAAGGCAGCTGAGCATTAGGTCTTTGTTATTGAAACAATGCCCCTAGTTAGGATAAAAATGAGGACTGTCTTAGCCAATTCTGGTTTCACACCCTGAAGCAATAAAGATGATGGAAAACTGTTATAAGAATCACACCCTAGATTAATTGCTTATTTGTAATATTTTGTGGAGCTCTTGGAGTTAAATTTAAATCCTCCAAAATTGTTTGTAATGGATAGAGTAGTAGCAATTTTTTTCTACACCTATTGCATGTCACTCGCCTGCTTTATATAGAATGTTTTAAATACTTACCTTGCAAATTTTGAATTCATATTCCCATTTTATAATCAAAAGAAAGTTCCCCAGCCTGGGAAGGGATTAAGCTGGGGTCTGGAGCCCATGTGATGTTGGTTGTGTGGTTCCCCATCCTCCAGAGGGCTGCCTTCCTGGGGGGATGCTCCACATGACTAGGTAGGATCACACACAGGCATCTTGTTGCTGGAATTATTGTGTGTGATTCCTTCGACTCCTTGATCTTTTTATTCTCTCTATTCCTCATCCTTTGCTTCAAGAATGCAAACCACAAATGAATCTTCAATACTGCCTGGGAATCCTGCCATGCTTCTGTCATAAATCCATTTTGCCACTGTCTGACATGACTATGGCAGACCTTCTCTCTTTTAAAACTTCCTACTCCTCAAATTCAATCCCAATTTCCTATCACTTCCACTGATAAACAATCCTTTAAGATAGACGCTTTTCCAGTGGGAAGATCTTCAGCCTTTCACCAGCTAACCCATCCATCTATGAGCATTTGTACGCAGGTTCTTCTTCCTCCAGCAACAATAAAGTGTGTCTGTATTTTTAAAGCTCCCTCCCTTCACAACTAATGCCATCCTAGAATCTCTTCTCAATGATTTCAGTCCTTGAATTACCTCTCCTTTCTTTTGCATTTAGCCACTGTGTCCAATCTACTGACTCATTCCTGACAGCAAAAAGCATACTCTAGATCTCTCATTTTCTTAAAAAAAAAAAAAAAAAAAAAAAACAGAAATAAAGCCCTGGCTGGTATAGCTCAGTGGATTGAGCACGGGCTGAGAACCAAAGGGTCACCAGTTCAATTCCCAGTCAGGGCACATGCCTGGGTTGCAGGCCAGGTCCCCAGTGTGGGAGGGCCACATGAGAGGCAACCACACATTGATGTTTCTCTCCCTCTCTTTCTCCTTCCCTTCCCCTCTCTCTAAAAATAAATAAAATCTTTAGAAAGAAAAAGAAAGAAATAAAACAACATCCCCTTGTACTCACATTCTTAGTTACAGCCCCACTTGTCTCCTCCTCTCAGAGTCAAACCTGCTGAAGGCTGGCTTACACCTCTGTCTCTACTTCCTCACTCCCAATCACTCGGCGTGTAGTTCGATATCTATTCCCGTCTATTCCCACTACTCCACTGAAACTAATATGGACGGTACTTCCAGTCTCCATGTTGCTCACCTGGACATGTTCTGCACTGAACTTGTTTAACTTTTTGACACCATCCGACAGAACTGACAATGTCACATGTTTTTCCTGTTTCTTAGTGTCCCCATTTGAGACACAGGCATCCTTCCTCCCTGTCTCCCCTCATCCTTATCCAATCGCTTCCATTTGGTTTTCTTAGCTGAAGTTTTATTTGTATCCAAAGCCGAAACGTTGCAGTACGGGTCTACTCGGGGCTCATTTGGAAGGCCCACTTGTCAAGTGTATCTTTTATACGCTGACATTCTCTATACATCAACTCATCCATCCCTGTGGCTTTGAACACCAGTTTTATACATATAATCCACAATTTGTTATTTCAAGCCTGGGTTTCTTCTCTCCAGATTTACAAACCTTTCTGCCTCCTGGGTATTTTCATTTAGACATATTACTGATCAATGAAAGAAGGGAGCCACTCTTGAACACCATTTCTCCCACTTAACAAGTAACATGTGGAAGGATTTCAGTATCTCATGGAGTCAAGGAATGTCAGTGGGACTACAGGGTTTACTGGTCTCAAGTGGATTTTATTTCTGTTTTTGCTTTTCCCTTTTGTTCTGGTTTCACAGGGGAACTGAATCACTGTACTTGCAAATAGCTGTAATTTCAAGGGAAATGCACATGAAGTGCTGTAACCACTCAAACTAGAAGTCTGCAGTCAAGGATAAGCCTCTCACTCTGACTGCAAAACTCCACTTCTTCTCAGTTAAATCTTCACAACTTTCCTATGTCATAGCATTTTTTATTATATGTGATTAATTATAGAAATAGTGCAACTGTGGAAATTATAAATTACAAACACCATAGCCAAAGGAAAGAACTTAGACACCTAAGAATCAGCTACAACACAACACAAACAAATCCAGCTCCCTGACTGCTTATTAAGGATAGCCAAGGAAGGAAGTCCGTGTGTCCTTAGAGAAGTAAGGACACAGCTCAGAAACATTCCAAGCCTTCCCATCAAAGGGATGCAGTAGGTACTCATACATATTCTAAATTTCCTGGATTATTCCTAGATTTGTGAGCTACACAAGAAAAGGTATACTTTCCTAAAACAAACTGATGGCCTTGAAAAGACTTTTCCCCATGAAATATAAAAATGTTTCTAAATCATTTGACACTTTCAGTATATTTACCAGGCACATATGGTGGGTAGTTTAGACAATTCTCTTCACATCCTGGCTGTTGCCATTTTGAAAATTGAATGGTTCATTCATATCCTTACACAAAAATAGAAACTCAATGAGTAATAATAGGCATAGACTTCCTACTTTCCACTAGGAAAACAGAGCACATTAAGGTCATTCATTCATTCAACAGACATATTTTGAGTATCTAAATGTGTAAGATAGTAAGCTAGGAGCTCTGGGAGACATAGCAATAAACAAGGTAGTGTCCCTGGTCTAACAGAGTATATGGCAAGTTTCACAAATATGTAAATGCCACAGAACAGAAATAGATACCAACATTTCTGTTCTGTGAAAGGTAATTCCAAACTTCCAAGGGATATAGACACAAATTATTAATATTTTTTCTTGTGGCTCACACCTAATCTGTCGATCAATCCTGTCAACTATGTCTTCAAAATATATACATAATACGGCCATGTCTTCCGCTCTGCATTGCCAAGCTACACCCCCATTGTGTCTTGCCTGGAATGTCACAACAACTTCTTAACTGGTCTCTCTCTTCCACGTGGGCCCGGAGGTAGATTTGGGATCTAAAGAAACTTAAGTTTCATGGACAGTTTTTGCATGACCCCTTCCTAATTCTATACCTACAATTCTTTTGTAATTTTTAATCATTTTTCTTCAAAAGAGCTGCCAACGTTTTATAAACTTCCATAAAATCTGGATTCATTTCTGCTTTCACATTGTCTTTTGCCTTCCTACAGCCTATTCTCAATACAGTGACAAGAATGATCCTTTGAAACCTGTGCTCCAAATCCTCCATCTTTTTTCCATCTCACTCAGAGTAAAACCTTACAGTTGGTCCATGATCCCTTTTGTGACGCTGCCTCACTATCCCTCTGACTTTCCGCGCTCTGATTGCCTCCCTGATTACTCTGCTCTAGCCACACTGGCTTCCTTGATGTTCCTGGAGAACACCAAGCATGTTCTGCTCAGGGCTGTCGCCTGCGCTGTTCCCATGCCTCAAAGTTCTTCCCTTTGATACCCGACCCAGGCTCAGCCTCTTGTCTTTGTGATCGGTTATAACCTCCCCTGTCCACTCAATTTAGACTGTAAGCTTTTTTAATTTCCTAAATTTCCTACCTTATTGCTATGGTCTGAATGTTTGCGTCTGCCCCCCACCCCCAATCACATGTTGAAAGCCAAACACCCAAAGGTGATGGCCCTAGGAGGAGGGGCCTTTGGGAGGTGACCAGGTCATGAGGGTGATGGCCTCCCTGAGTGAGATTAGTGCTTTTTATAAAAGAGACCCCACAGAACTGCCTAGATTTTTCTGCCGTGTGAAGGTAAACAACAAGAAGTCTGCAGCCTGGAAGACAGCCCTTACCCAACCATGCTGGCACTCCGATGTCAGACTTCCTACCTCCAGGATTGTAAGAAATAAATTTCTATTTTATAAACTAATCAGTCTGAGTGGACTAGGTAGCCTGGATCAACTAAGATACACACTTCCCAGATTAGTTTTTCTCTTTAATAATTACTATTACTCAATATGCTATAACTTTTACTTATCTGATTTATTGTCTATATCTTCTACTAAAACGTCAGCTTCCTGAAGGCCAGGAATTTTCTAAGTGTATCCTCAGTGCCTCCTGGCACAGAGTGTTTCCTGAAGTAAGAGAAAGGCAGAATTACTACAAGTAAGAGTAAAGGTGAAGACTTCATGGAGAAGTTGATATGTAGGCTGCCTGTTGATGAGCTCATGGAGTTTGAACACGTAGAAATGAGGAAAAATGCCCCTCTGTTGAGCAGTAAGAGCTGTCTAGCCTTTACTCCATCTCCTGGTCAAGTGAGTCTGTTTGCAGGTCTCTCTCTGGCAATGTGGGACTTGTTAGACGTGTAATTTGTGAGTGTCCCGATGGTACTAGATCAGCACCACCCTAGGGTTTCTCTCCTCTGCACTCTTGCATGTGCTGTTCCCACTACCTGAAACACTTCCACCCACTCCCACACCCGCTTCACTTCACTAACTCCCATTCATTGGCCAGTTCTCATCTTAACCGTCAGCTCTATTGGTTAATTCTGAACTGCCAGACTGGAGTTCAACTGACCTGAGTTCAATGTCCTTCATCTGTGTACCCACTGTATCCAGTGCTTGGTCTCTCATGGCCACACAGGAGCTCATTTGTCGGCCTATCTCCCCAACTGTTGCCCCCCAAGTGCCCTGTCCCAAGGAGGTGTAAACAGTAATGAATGCATAAACCAGCGTCATGCAGAGTAAGATAAAACATGGATAAAGACAGCAGACAAGAGGCTGCCTCTGTTACAGGAAGTAGTTCTCCCCTCCAGTGGTGCATTAGAACGGTTAAGGCAGAGACCATCAAGAAACAGGAAGAAAAAAAAATTTCACTTTCTTCAACTTACTATAAAGTGTAAAAAGAGAAGTAAGTGAACATTTTACTTTTTTACCAGGGGAAAAAATGTTTAAATAATAAATTCAGACTTACAATCCAGATCCCATCATAATCAAGGATGTTTTGAAATTCCATACGCATCTGTATCCACCATTCTGCTGTTTTGGGGTTGGTGTAATCTGGATACACTCACTCTCCTGGAGGCCAGGCCTGTAACAGACAAGTAAGTCAGACTAAATGATAACTCACCTACTATGGGGTAGAAATAGCTACGGCTGGCCCTTATTTTGCATTTTGAGTCATACACATGAAGACTGAGAGGCAGTGAAGTTAAATAACTTAATCAAGAACATAGTGAAGCTACAGAACAAGTCTGCGGTAGAGTGGGAATGGCACCCCGCACCACGGTGCAGGCTGCAGCCCTGCGATCGCGCGTCCAGTCATATTCCGCTTGTTCTGTTATACTTCAGCCGTTTCTCTTCTCACATCAATCGACATCCGCGCCAATACAAGGGTAGGAAATGTAAAATTTACATTTGCAATAGCAACAAAACTTTAATATGTGTATGGTGTCCACAAAAGCCATAAACATAATTTAATGAAAACTACTGAATGTTCATGAAGTATTCAAAAGAGGACATAAGTCAAGAGATGGAATGTTTGTGGCTGGGAAGACTCAGTGTTGTATAGATGGCGAGTCACTTTAAATTGGAATGTAATATTTTAGGCATAATAATTACATTTTAAAACATATAGATATGAGGCAAGAATATAAAAATGCTGTATTAACATGCATACTTCAGATTTGTTTAAAACATTAAGATATGATAAACAAGAAAATTGCCATCATTGGAAAATGGTTAAACTCATATCCTCACATGAGGACAGTGGGACATCATACAACTATTTAAAGAGATGAGAGAGTTTCATATACATAGTTTCATAGTTTCGTTAGCTATGAATACATACATGTATATTCATAGTTTCATTAACATGGAAATATATTTACAATATTGTTACAGATTTTAAAATGTCATATGCTGTTACTTCCCATTTATATAAAAATACTGCTACATGTATTTAAAATCTGGAGGAATGTACACTGAAATGGTGGAATGTATATTTTAGAAAAGAATAGCTGTCAATTTATACCTTTTATGTCAGTGTTACATAATTTTTTACAATATTACAATATTGTACTACTTTGATCATCAGAAGAAGCATTAAAGATGTTTCCAGTGTGTAAAAGAAAAAGTGAGAAAATTCCTTCCATTTAAGAAGTATTTTATGTTATTCCTCAATATACATAACTTAATTTTCCAGTGCAAGCTCAATCAACATTAAAATTATGTCATACTCATTAAAATGTGCCTTTGCAGAATATTACAATGTATAATTGAATTTCACACCAATTCTATGGGACTTAAATAATTTCTTAAAAAGTCAGATTATCCAAGCCAATGCTCCAAATACTCAGAGTGAGAAGCTGCACATAATTTTTTGAACTGAACTCAGGTGAAACCAGTTCACTGATACTATACAAACTGTGATTTTTTTTAAATCAAATACTCAGTAGAGAAGGAGGTATTCACATACTCTTCAAGGTGCTTACCTTGCCAACATCTGGTATGACTCTATCAGAGTTATTGACCCAAATTTCCAATTCCTGTCCAAGTTCTTAAGGCTTGTAAGTACCTTGTGGTTCATCTTTTGTAAGAAAGGGATCCTGCAAATTCCCAACTGTAATTGCTAATAGTCTGATCATTGATATTTAAGTATAGACTTTTCAAGTTTTTGAACTAAGAATATCGATTACTCATATACACAGTAACATTTTATTATACTGCATACATTAAGATGTCCCTAGCTATTAAGTTGGGTTACAAATATAAATAGTCTATTATCCATTCATTTTTACTGCTGCAAAATGTGAACCCAAGCTATCTCAATCTAGCAATGTAATCAATTGCTTTGGATAAAAATGTCTAATTTTCTTTACCTGAAAATTTATATAAGTAGATAAATATAATACTTATATTACTTTGGCAAACAACCTTTCTTATATATTTTTTTTGGTTTGTTGCTTTTTATACAAGATAAATTTGTGAAATTATAAAACAAACAAACAAAAAAGTCTAGATGGAGAAATCAAGAAATTTGGATTCTACAAACAGCCTGGTTAAGCCACATTATTTTAAGAGGACACAAGTTTGTCTTTCACAAAATGAAACAGTATAGTTGGCAAATTCTTAAAGTCACTGCCCCTGTTAAAAATCAAGTCTGGGTGGGGATTGACTGTGGGAGCAGAGGGGGTGTGGGGCGGGGGAGAGCAATGGGGAAAACTGTGGGACAACTATAACTGAACAACAGTAAAAAAAAAATCAAGTCTGCAAATGAATCAAGAAGAAAAATGTCTACAATTCTATGTTCCACATTTTTCAAAAATATTCGGCCTTACTCCAAGTCCGCTTCCCTTGTTAAATATTTTACCATCATAATATATTTATATTTAAATATTTTTCTTCAAACGTCCCTGATAAATTATCTCAGTTGGATTAAAAATATATTTTTTTATTTCTAATAAGCCATGCTTTCAAAAAAAATACTCTGCCCGGCCCTGACTGGTTTGGCTCAGTGGATTGGGCATCATCCCACAAACCAAAAGGTCGCCAGTTTGATTCTTGTCAGGACTGCGGGCCAGGTCCCCAGTCAACAAATTGATGTTTCTCTTCCTTTCTTTCTCCCTCTCTTCCCCTCTCTCTAAAAATAAAGTGCAGTAATCCTTCCCCTTAAATAAAATCTTTTTTTTTAATGTGCCTGTATTTTTCAAATGTATCTTCTTTAAAAGCAAACAACCAAAAAAAAAAAATACCTCAGCCCATAAGCCTCTAGCACCATTAAGTCATATAGTAATCATAACACATAAGGCCATTTTTATTATTGTATTCATAATTATGTATGGAAAAATTATTTTATTAATCTCAACTGTAGTAAGACAAATAATTCATTATGAACCAACTTTTTTTAGTAACAGTCATGCTCCTAGAAGTAGTTATGAGATGGCATTTCTTTTTATATTATAAATAATATTAGATGCAAAATAATGTCATACCCCAACATAGAGGAAAGATTCTATCAACCTAAGTCCATTGCATTTATTCAATAACTATATTATTCTTTGTTTAGAATTTTTATGGCTAAGTCTTCAAACCTCAAGAGACGTATCATGTGGCCTGTGGAGAACCATATTCTCCCTTCTGTCTATAAGTCAATTGTTTTAAAGAAAGAACACTGAAATTATAAAAATTGTTACTGAATTCCTTCATTAGTTATTGATAACATTTTTGGCACTGCTGAATAATAGAAAACTTGCTTATATTTTATTATCCCCTAATAAAATATAACATTTATCATTATATATTAAATAAAATTGTGTTCTTCAAAAATACTTTAGTGCTGGAAATTCTTTTTGCTAAATTCTTTGTAGTACATATATATTTAGAAATGCTTAGATTATATGAATTTAAATAACATATGTTGTTCTTCAAAGGAATTTACCAAAATAATGACATAATGCATTCCATCATTTTTCGGTTTCTTAATGTACTCGGGCAGACCAGCAAAGTTCATGTCGTCATATGTGAAGTCCAGCTGGTGTTCCATGCAGTCGATGTCACAGTACTGAGCATCCAGTGCAAAAGAGCAGTGTGCACGTAACCTTCTGACGTTGGAAAACAGACACATGTTGTCAAAGACTCATAAATAGCTCGTAAATGTGTGTATATAATTTGAAATGTAAATACCGGTGTGAGTTTCAGATTATCCTGCAAGAAAAGAAGATAAAACTCATTCTTTCATTGGAAACTGAGAAAATGTGGTAATCCTCCCCCTTCCCTTAAAACTCCCTCTGTGTTTTAGTTACTCATGGTCAGCAGTGCTGTGAAAATATTAAATGGAGAATTCCAGAAATAAGTCATTCATGAGTTTTAAATTCATGCCTTTCTGAGTAGCGTGATGAAATCTCTCACCATCCTGCTCTGTGAGGCCAGGGATGTGAATCAGACCTTTGTCCAGCATCTCCACACTATATCCATCCCCACCTGCTGAGTCATTTAGCAGCCAGCTGTGTCATCAGATTGACTGTCTCAGTTTCCCTATGCTTGTGTGCCAGGAACCCTTACTGTATTCAATCACGGCCCCAAAGCACAAGAACAATGATTCTGCCAATTCAGATATGGCAAAGAGAAGCCATGTAGTGCTTCTTTTATGTGAAAAGGTAGGTACACACAGAAAGAAATGTAGTACACATAGAGTTTGGTACTGTCCGCTGCTTCAGGCATCCACTGTGGGTCTTTGACTATATACCCTGTGGATAAGGACAGAATACTGTAACACGAATATATGTTATTGTATATATTACAGTACCATCACTACACTTTCTAATTTATTTGTCCCTATCAGTTCCCCCTACACAGTTTGGTGCACACGTACATGGGGAACATCATACTGCCTTAAACATTCAACCAGTTTTTCCAGCACATCTGTGCTGTTGTAGCCCCATCGACTTAGCTGAAATCCCAGAGACCAGTATGGAGGCATAAGGGACGTCCAGTAGCCTGTAAAAAAAAAAAAGATTTAGGTCCAAATAAATTTGCCAAATGTTCACAAGTGTGGGGTCTTCAGGACTGGGTAGCAATGCTTCAGTTTCAGCTTTTCAGATCGTGATCAGCATCTGATAGTGTAAGTCACTGTGGTCAACCAAAGAATACAGACAACCAAAGAATCATGATGAAAACTTGGAGTCTTGAGAACTCTTTCAAGAATTTGAGTAAGGCCATGGAATTTCTTCCCAAAGCATATACCTACAAAAGCAATGATTTCAATTTAGTGAGTGAGGAATCATGCTCACCAGACTCCTCTCCCCAACCCCACTTAATCCAGTCCACCAGCAAGTAATATAATAGAGCATTAAAGGTTTCTAATAAAAAAAACAACTTTGAGTTCACCTTTCAGTTCAGCCCCTAATATCTGTGACATTAATGAAATTACTTAATTGTAAGTAACTTCAATTGCCTTAGTTTCTCCATTTATAAAATAAGGTAAAGAGTGGTATCCACTTTGCTCATTTACAAGTATTTATTAAGCATTCACCATGCCCTGTTTCAGACCCAAGGTCCCTGACTCACGGAGCTTAAATTCTAGTAGAAGAAAACCAGCAATAACCAAGTACATAAACCAAGTGCATCATTTTCAGAAATAGAGTGTGTGGGTGTGGGGTGGGGGACTGTAAGGGAATTATCTCTGGCAGTGAGGGCAGGCAGAGGGCCCAGAGGCTGCCCGGACCGGAAGCGTTCTGTGAGAGAAAGACAGCCTGTGTGGTTTGCTGAACTACAGCAAACAGGAGGGAAAGTGGAACACTGGAGGAGCAGGCAGATACTCAGTCGTAAAGGTCCATAACAAAGAGCTGGAAACTTGTTAGGAGTCTTTTTTTTCCAACTTTATATTGTGAAAATTGTCAAGCAGATATCAGAGAGGATAGTAAAATAAACCTCCATGTAACCAGAATCAACAATTACCATTTTGCTACACATCTCTATCCTTTTTTGTTGTTGTTCCTTTTTTGGAACAAAAAAGCTGTTACAGCTTTTTAAAAAAGAAAATTCCTGGAATCATGTCATCTCACCCCTGAGTATAGTCCTAAAAATGCAGACAATTTCTTGCACAACCAAGATATCATTCCCACATCTAACAAAAATTAACCACATTCCCTTAATATCATTAAATGCTCATCCAAATTTCTCTAATTTTTCTAAAAAAAAAAAAAGTCTTTTATGCAGCTGATCTGTTTGAAAGGAGATCTGTTATATTCTAATTTCAAGGGAAGCCATTAAAGTAAGTAATGTACTCTCATTTACTTTGTGTAAAAAATCACTCTGCAAAGTCCAGAAAATAAATTATAGGAGAGCACTGGTGGTCGCAATGACACCAGACAGGAGGCTGGTCCGTGGTCCAGGTGGAGATGAGAGTGGTTAGAACAAAGAAGGTCTCATGGTGATAATGAGAGTCAGACTGGAATACGTTTCGGAGGCATTGCTAACAGAACTTCCTAATGGATTTGATGTAGTACAATGAAAAGACAGGAATCGAGGGTGGCATTAGTTTGGGGGTTGAATGATAGCTCAATTCCATGATCTGAGATGGGAAATACTGAAGAAGGAACACGAGCAGGTTTGTGGGGAGAGAGGACTGGGCATGAGATACATGGTCATATGCACTTCGGTTTATCCAATGAAAGATGTATTTAGAGTCTTGGAACTCGGAGATATGGCAAGAGAGAATTCAGAGATCAAAGGAGAGCCTAACTAACCTCCAGGAGACGCAATGTTTGAAGACATCAGTAAAGGAGAATGAAAACAATCCATTAGTCTGTAGCAGACCAGCCAAGATGGTGTGGTGTCAGAGAAGACAATGTTTCTACAAGTGGCCACTGTTTCTAGAAGATACCATCTGACATAGAAGAGAACAGAGACTCAACAACTTATCCTGTGACTTTGATAAGACCTTTAAAAAGAGTGGTGGTATTGTAGCTCAATTGGAATGGAGTAGAAAATTGGGAAGTGAGGAAGTAGAGACAGCTCACACAGATACTTGCAAAAAGTTGTACAGAGCAGAGGAGTGAAGAGATGTACAACAATGTGGGTTCTTAGGAGGAAATTCTTGTTTAGTTTTGTTCAGGTAGGTGCTATTAATGCATGTTTGTTGATGGGAAGGAACTAGCAGAGAGAGGTAAATTGATGATGCAGCTGAGGAGACAACTGAACAGCTTCTATAGCTGATTCCGGAGGTGGATTTCAAGCACAGGAAGAATTGTTACACTTAGAAACTAGCAGGAACTACCTTAACAAGAACAAAGGCAAAATACATGGGCATGTTTGCAGGTAACTTGATTGATTCTGCACTTAGGAAACAATGTGTTTCTTTTTTAATTGCTTCTATTTTTCTCTGTGGAATAAAAAGATACATCAACAGCTGAAAGTTGGGTGGGGTGATGGTGGAGGTTTTAGAAGAGAAAATGAGAAATACTAGTTTCTGTGAGTGGGATTGAAAATAACTCATCCAGGACATTTCGTAGGATTGCTGGACAGGGAAGTGCACCTGGAGATTCAAGTGAAGGGAGACTTGTCGGCACAATCACGTGATGGTGATGGTTGGCCAGACTCTGTCAGTCACTCAGGAGTAGGTACTGGTTTCATTAATAAATTAGCACAAACTACCTGTCTGCTATGAACAGCAAGTTGGTATCAAAAGCTGTTCAGGTCTGCAGTTTTAAAATTTTATTCCTGTAAAGCTCTTTCCAGTGGCTCCTGTGTGACTCATCTCTCCCTTTGCCCTTATTATGTTGAACACAGAATATGAATTTTATAAATGTTTATTTATGACATGAATGAATGAAGAGTTAATGATATTATCCATGTATTACAGATGGGGACACTGAGTTGAAAAGGAGCTTTTGTGACTTTTACAATCTGGCACCACATAAAAAGACTAAAACCAGAACTGACTTGAACCATGATTCTCAAATCTGGCTGAATATTAAAATCACGTGGGGAGCTTTTAAAAATATATGCTCTATCTAGGGCCCACTGAAAATTAATTTGATCAGAATAATCCAATCAGAATTTCAGAAGGGCATCTGCATTTTAAAGGGCCTTTGTACAATTGATACACAGCAAGGCTTAAGAATTACTAAACTAGATAGTGAGCAACTGGGGAGCCAGAACTAGGTCTATCCTCTGTTACTCTGTCTGTGGACACAGAGCCTTTCTCATCTCTGCACACCAAAGGCCTGATCAGCTGGATCCCCTAAGCCCTTAGCCAAGTGACTTGTACACAGCCACACTTAATGTGAGTCTCCGCTGCTACCTTTTAAATCCATTTCCTCTCATTCTTACCTTGTGATAAGTAGTGAATGTTTTATTTCCACCTTCTCAACAGCACAGCAAGCATCTCCCCTAAAAGGCAGTGAAGACACTGGAAGAGAAGGAGGTGGATGGGATAAAAGGGCTGAGAGCAAGATAAGCTTGAAGGAGCACAACCCAGAGCCATGGAGAGCGTGCAGTTCCGACTGGTGGCGAGCCTCAAGTAAAAATGGAAAAGGCAAAGGCACACTGAACAGTAGGAAGCAGTACAGAACATCTATGTAAATAAGGAAATATGTTTTGTATTGTTCCCCAGCCGCTGAAATTATGCGTGTACCAGCTTCCCCCATACCATAAGTTCTCACATATGTTGAGAAACATTCCTCATACTAAACGAAGAGCACAGAACCGCCACTCTACCACGCACTCTCGCAGAACTCTCTAGGCATCTAGGGCCAGACATTTGAAGCAATGTCACTGTAAGTAACATATAATTATTATAAATAATATTGTGTACACAGTATATGGTGCATATAGATGACATTAACTGAAAAACATTATCTATTAGCTACAGACAATAAATGCTGACCTAACAAATAACGAAATGCCTTGAAGTCGTATCATATTTTTAAGTATTTCTCTAGGAATCCTGATGAGAGGTGCTGAGAAGGTGAGGGATAAAATTCTCTTCTTCATCAACATTTTCCTTATGCTGAACAGCCCGATGGTCTTAGAATGCCTTAATGTAAGGATAAATGTTATTCAATCTATTTCTATCCTAACCAAATTTTAGGTTTGTTTCCCTAGAATAGATAGGCTCTGCTAGAATAGATACTGTTGACAGGAAGGAGAGGCATTTAAGTTCATCCTTATGGCTTAAAGACCACTCAGACACAACATTTCTTCACCAGACAGATGAAACAAATCCAGTGTGAATTTAAAATTGCCCCCTTCACTCATTTTATATTATAAAGCCAGGATAATTTTTCTTGTTCTTATTACTTCCTGCTACAAACACAATTTCTACAGACTGGGAAGTAAAGAACAGTCAGTCTTACATAAGGAAATTTCATCCATTTGCCCTAATTGCATTTGCTTATGATTTGGCTTCATGCTCTTGGCCATCTGCAAATAAAACGGCTTTGCACAGGAATGACAAGGACAAGAAAAGCGTGTATTAGTAAATAGCAGCCTTCGGCCTGGACAGAGAAGTTTCTACCTGCTTCGTGGCTTACCAGGTACTTTCCTCGGCTACCCACTGGATTTAAAACAAATCAGCCCTGAGTGAGAGCAGAAAGATAATTTCAGCACTGAGGCCTTAACATTTATAGGTTTGAAAAATTAGCATGAAAAAATGTAAAAAAAAATCAATTTGAAATAAACACATCTTAGTATCTCTGCATCACCTTTTGGTACAGTGTAGTCAGGAATTCCATTTGAACAAAATGCAGCCAAAGCTATCATCATGATCTCCATATAAAAGCAGAAGAAACATTTACAAAATAATGTTGAACATGCTGTTAATAACAACTATCTTTATAATTTTGAGCAATTACTGTATCCCAGGTGCAAAACTAAGAGTTTTATGTACATTATCTCAACTAACTCCCTAGCAGTCCTAAAACATGGGTATGAGTGTCTTCATTTTGCATAGAAGGAAATGGAGGTTAAGTTCACTCATTAGCAGTTGACAGAGCCAGCATTCCAACTCCCCCAACTGTCAGATTTCAAAGATCTTCAATATATTGCCTAACATTAACAGGGCATATGCATGTGATTTATTATTAATATATGTTGTATTGATCATTACTTTTAAGAGGTAGTGTTCTGTTTGGCAAGCTTATGCCATATTTTGATTTCTATTATTTAAAGTGGAAATGGTTGATTTTTAAATTCACATTTAGTAAGATCAATTGCAAAAAGCTTGAGGTAGATTGGGGTATTTTATATATTTTTTAAATTCCCAAAGGCAAAAGGAAGTATTTAAATCTCAAACTACAAGTGGTGGCTTTGTCACCTGTCAACTTGGGTGGGCTGAACTACATTTCCCAGAATTCCTTTTTCTGTGTTTCTGATTAGGATGGACTATAACAGAGACATTTAAGGGATATTTGGAAGACTGACTAGTTCACACACACGTATAAAGTGAAATCCTATAACAAATCTATATCATCTAGTGGTTCTGCTTCACAGTGGGAACCCTTATTGATACAGTAAAATAGAACGAACACAGTGGGTTGAACTTCATAAGCTATTTAATTGTATATGATCATATCAGAGAGAGCGATAACATAAGCCTTCATTCAGGTATGTTCATTTTCTCATGTGCTTATTAATAAATATCAAATATTTTGGTTATACTCTTTTGACAAAATTTAAACTAATTTTTCCTGAAGAGGAAAAATTTACTAACATGTTAACTTAAGTTTTAAATTAATAAATTATTATCTATAAATACATAAACATCTGAAAGGTTTTACATTATGAAAACATATTCCACTTCAAACATGAATAGAATTACAGATACCGTAGGAACAAATCTGTCAGCCGAAGAGAGGTGCTTGTCTTCTCGGATGGCCCCATTCACCACATTCCAGTCACATTGAGTGCCAACAGGAATAATCTTTGCTTTTTAGCACTTCAGAAGTTATTTTGAATAAAATTATCTTAACATTCCTATTTTTTTCTTTAAGCATAATTAGAAAACAGAATAATTCAAGAAACAATAAAATGTGACAGAGGGGAAAAGTACACAGATTTTTGGATCCATTTTTTAGTGTATGGTTACAAGAAAATAGGATTCCAAATATTATTCTACACATTTCTTAATTTGAACTCCCACTGATTTCTCTCAAAATAAAATGCCCATAGTAGGGAAGAGGGGCCCAGTGGAGAAAGAGTCTACCTTCTATTACAGTCACAAGGCCAGGCAAAGTCCATAGTTATTTGCTCATCTAGACACCATAAAATCCCTGTAATAATACATGACACCTATTTTCAAAGGTCCTTATTTCTAAAACCGAGCTGCTTTGTGCAAAATTAATTCAGAGGGCATAAAAGAACATTGGATGCATTAAGGAACTAATATTGCTATAGCAACTGAAAGGAGAATTATAATTAATTATTCTTAAGCCATATGTATATTTTATAGGAAATTTTGAGAGAAAGAAAGAACTCAGGAAGCTAAGCAACAGACTGAAAAGTATATGATTCGGAAGCTTTCTTCCTAACTGTGTTACTAATCTGATAAATACTCCACTATTATGTCTATGTCAGTACATCTACATCTTCTGCCAAATGGAAAAAGTACAGACCTAATGCACAGAATTTCTATGGGGAATCACTAATGGGCTCAAACAGAAACAGGTCTGCAAACTGAGATCTCTCACAAAATGCTTCATGGTAAAAATGTGTTTCATTCTCATACACTCCAAACTCATCAAGTTCTTGAACTTGATGGCCAATCACCCTCTTAGCTATTTGAAAACATTTTCTTAGGAAAAAAAAATGTTACAGACACTGAATTCTAAGTAAACTGAGAATGTACAACTTGAAACTTTAATTGCTTTTCCTCTCCCCCTAAGAGATACTATCACCCTTGCCCAGTCAAAATTTAATAAAACATTTTATTTCCTTTACTAATGAGAGAAGAGAGAAAAGACCTTATAAGTATATATCAAATATAGTAGAAAATAAGCCTTGAAATTAATTCATTATGAATCTCTGTAAACTCTCTGAACAAAATTGTGTTGTCTTTTCCAGCCTTATCCTGCATGTATTAGCCTACCTATAAAAGGTATTTATTATGAGCCATGTGAATTTCAATGATTTGTTCACATCCTCAGGTCAGGCTATCATTAAAAATTAAATCACAAAGTTCCAACAAAGATGGAGGCATAGGTAGAAACCCTTCACTTCCTCACACAACCAAAAGGAGGATAACAACCAGAAGTGCCAGAAAATCAAACTGCATGGAACTCCGACAACCAAGGAATTAAAGAAACAGTCAACCAGCCCAAACTGACCAGTAAGACAGGTGGACGGAGAGATCCCAAGGCAAGGTGGTGGACTGTGCGGGCGAGGCTGTCTGAACGGGAAACTGAGACTCAGAGCTGACTGTGGACTATGGCAGGGTTTGTCACAGTGGAAGAAACTCCCAGTTTCACAGTTCATCGGAAAGTGGGGCTGGAGCCGAACAAGCAAGCAGCATTGTTCCTTCTCTGACTCCTCCCCCATAGATAGTGTGTAGTGCAGCAAGGAGGGCTGCCCCGCCTTGGTGAATACCTAAGTCCCCACCCCCTTACAACTTAACAGGTGCTCCAAGACAAAGAAATATGGGCCAAATGAAAGAACAGAGCAGAACTCCAGAAAGAGAGCTAAGTGATGAGGAGAGAGCCAACCTATCTGATGGAGAGTTCAAAGCTCTAGTAATGAAAATGCTCACAGAACTGATTAAGCTTGGTCAAAAAATGAAAGAACAAATGAAGGATACCCAAAGTGAAATAAAACAGAATGTTCAGGGAACCAACAGTAATAGGAATGAAACCAGGACTCAAATCAATGATTTGGAACAAAAGAAAGAAAGAAAGAAAGAAGCACCTAAACAGAACAGAATGAAGAAACAAGAATTCAAAAAAAATGAGAAGAGCCTTAGGAACCTCTGGGACAACTTTACACATTCTAATATCTGAATTATAGAGGTGCCAGAAGGAAAAGAACAAGAGCAAGAAATTGAAAACTTATTTGAACAAATGATGAAGGAAAACTTCTATAATCTGGCAAAGGAAATAGCCTTCTAGGAAGCCCAGAGAGTCCCAAAGAAGTTGGACCCAAAGAGGAACGCACCAAGGCACATCATCATTAAGCCACCCAAGATTAAAGACAAAGAGAGAATCTTAAAAGCAGCAAGAGGAAAGGAGACAGTTACTTACAAAAGAGTGCCCATTAGAAATCAGCTGATTTCTCAAAAGAAACCTTGCAGGCAAGAAAGAGTTGGAAAGAAATATTCCAGGTCATGAAAGGCAAAGACCTACATCCGAGATTACTCTATCCAGCAAAGCTATCATTTAGAATGGAAGGGCAGATAAAGTGCTTCCCAGATAAGGTCAAGTTAAAGGAGTTCATCATCACCAAGCCCTTATGATATGAAGCGTTAAAGGGACTTATCTAAGAAATTGAAGAAGATCAAAAACTGTGAACAGTAAAATGACAACAAACTCACAACTATCAACAACTGACCCTAAAAAAAAGAAAAGAAAACAAAAGAAAAACAACAAAATCTAAGCAAGCTAGAACAGGAAGAGAATCAGAGAAATGGACATCACATGGAGGGTTTTCAGTGGGGAGGGGGAGGGGAGGAATGGGGGAAAAGGTACAGGAAAGAAGAAGCATAATTGGTAGACATTAAATAGACGGGGAGAGGTCAAAAATGGTATAGGAAACAGAGAACTCAAAGAACTTATATGTATAACCCACGGACATGAAATAAGGAGGGATGCTGGAGGGTTGCAGGGTGCAGGGTGGAGGGGGGATAATGGGGGAAATTGGGAAAACTATAACAGCATAATCAATAAAATATAATTTAAAAAAAATTCATTCACAAGCAACAGGTACTACTGGCAACCCCAATGTTTATCTCCAACTTTTAACCAGATACTGGAAAACAAAACAATTAACTCCTACAGAGTACCATTAAGGGCTGCAGGTGCCAACGTGTGCATTAACCACGTCTAGGACAGAGTTAGTAAGTTCTATTCTAAGAACTCTGAGCTTTTACAGCATGATTCAACTAGCTCCCCCTGTGGATGTCTAGCCTGTTACCAGGGACGGAGTTCAGGAGGTAGACTCTCATCAGAGCAGAAATTCAACCTGCAAGCGTTGGAAGAGCAGAAGACTACTAAAAATTAACTGTTTAGCAGGGTTTTTTTGTTTTTGCCATTTTTCCATTGATGTCCGTTTAGCTCTTGTAATTTTGTATGTATTAATTAGAAAGGAAAATATTCTTCTTAACCAAAAAACTCATTTGTACTAAGCAAGAACTTGGGATCTAAACGAAGACATGGCTAATTCTCCTTACTGTTAAACTAATCATCAGATTCTTTATTCTACCTCACATTATTCAATTAGAAAGAGGCAATTAATGCAGAAGTTAAAACAGTCAGTACTAAGAAGAATTAATTTGCTTTTCATAAATTAACAAATTTGTTTCCAAGTTGACACTTCACAACATAGCTGTTTATTGAGGTGGAAAAGTTTTCTTTTCCTCTGATGTGATTTGGTAACAATTTGAAAGGTCTGACTACATTTTTCTACTTGTATTTGCACTTCTAAAAAGCCTGAATTTTACAGCAGGAAGTGCATTTAGTTACATCACCACTGATCAACATTTCTACAGTAGTCAGATAGGCCAGACCTCATCTAGAAATGAAGTATTCAAACCAGCAAAATTCTTGAATTTTTAGCTTTCTTAAGGCTTGATTCATGGAGCAGCAAAACTGTGAAGGTGGGCTTCACGAAGTACTGGAAAGGGCATTGCTTTGTGCCAAAGATCTGTCCTGGCTCCAGCTCGCACCCACCAACCAGCTGTGTGACTTTAAGAAAGCCAGCCAGTCTCTCCACAGCTCCATTTCCTCATTCAATTAACAAAGGGGCTGCGCATGATTCTCACGAAATTCCCTTCTCCTCTCCCATAGGCTACACCAAACCTCATACCAACTATGCGTAGACCTCGGAAACACAATGCCTTTTCATTCAAAGTTCAAAAGCTAAATAAATGCTTTTCATTTTTTCAGCCCGATAAGCTGGGTGGAGGGGGGTTGGGAGGGTGGGTCAGTTTGGAGGGGGAGTGGAGTGTATATATGAATATACCATGAAGTTTCCTTTGAAATTCAAGGACTTCTAAGGAGACACATACCTCATGACTCAAGATGTGATATTTATCTGATTTTTTTTTTCTTAGTAACAAGTGTAGGAGGGAGCTATAAACAGCTGAGTGGAAGAAAGTTCTTAAATTAGCTGCAATAGTGGTATTGGTTAGTCACAGGAAACCTAAATTACATAGAAGCTTGAAGCAACACTCCACAGATACACAAGGCTGATTGTTTTCTACCATATAATGTAAAGTATAGCTTCCAAGTTAAAAGTGCAGGAGTCAAGCTTTAAAAGTGGACCAACATTTGGGCAGAGGACAGAAAATTAGTTTGTAACTTCCTTTGAGCCAGAAAAATGTCCATGAGGACAGCAAATCACAAGCAAGTAAAAAATCAAGAATTTTAAAATAAATTATAACATAATCAAAGGACTCAACTCCTCCCAACATCAGGATTCTGTTGTTGAATATTTCCCAGCCCTGCTAAGCTGATGAAGTCAACTGATCAATGGTAGAAGAAATTGGAATTAAAGAGAATCGATTTCTTACAGTCTGTGTTCGGCTTCGGTTGAGATAAGTAACAGTTCAGCCAGCTTAAATTGCAGGGGGAAACACCTACAAACGAAAACAGGATTAACAAACTGTTCCTCTGTCAAGTTTTAAGACAAAGATAGAAAAATACCACTACTACTGCCTTACATTCAATGACATCTCAGAGCTGTCCAGAGGATTTTTTTTAAATTTACTCTCTTATAGTGTTACGGAAAATAATTCGGAAAATAATGACTCTGGCACGATTCGGGGTAACAGAGTGAGGTTTTATTACACGCGCGGACCCAGAGGAGGCAGTCTCCAAATTCTGGGCCCCAAACATTGGCTGAGCAGGGCTTTTATTGCTCTCCAGACGCCCTATCCTACGTATCAGAAGCAGGAGGTAAGCTGATGCAAAAATAACTCTAGCCTTGAGGTGTCCTTGAGGCGTCCTTGTCGGAAGCTGGGTGTACAGAAGCCAAAGCGGGAGTTAGCTGCTACGATAGGATGGACTCAGGAAGTCTGTGACAGGCAGGTCTGATGCCATGGTTCCTCTCTACCTATGGGAAATCTCAAGTTCGCAAGGGTTAAGTCACTTAGTCAAGTCCCTACAACCAGTGAGAGGGATACATGGGCTCTAACCCATGCCTTGAGTAAATTCCCAAAAAGGATTTGGTGAGAATATGTCACTAAAGATCCATCTGTATGGGTGGCCTGGTTTTATTTTTTTGTATAGACTAAATAATTAGTTATACAGTTTTCAGGGCTCAGTCCTGTTGATCAAATAGTGACCAAAAGCGGAAAGTCTCTCTGGTCAGCTCCTCTCCCCTTTGGCTGGCATCACTTTCTTTTCCCTCCATTTACAAAGACTCTGTTATATATATGCGGTGATGTGGCAGTGTTAAATCCAGGGATAATTTTGGTTCAGAGAAAGAATAATAAAACATCTTCCAATAGCTGAGCAAGGAGACACCATAAAAATCCACTCCCTGGTTACTAGCCTCTAAAACCTGAACCAGAAGCTACTCTTTCTGCTTTACCCTCTGAATTTTTCACAAGCCTCAATTTTTTTCCCTAACCACCCCCTTGGTTGTTCCTGCACTGTCTGTGAGTGATTGATGACATGATCATTTTAAGTTTAGTTGCACCAGGGTGAACTCCCCAGTCTAGATAGCAAAATTAAATCATTGACAAGAATCCCAGGTTTGTGTGTATATGTCCAATGAAGCAGGAGGCAAAAAGATAAAGCCACTGATGTTTCCCAGCTGTATCACTGGAAGCTTATTTTCTAGATAGAAAATGTGCGGGCAAGAAAGGAAGCAGCTTATTAGAGATGAGCAGAGGCTTGTTGTTTAAATCAGAGTTTTCTAATCCTTTTCTGTGACCATTAACTGAGCACCAACTACATACCAGTAGCTGTAATAAACTCTGGGGACACAAATAAAAATAAGACAAAGATGTGAACTATTAAGGTACAATGTTCAGCTCTGTTTGTCATGACCTCAGATTTCCAAAGGTGAAAATTAAAGGGGGCAAATAGCGAGAGCTGCTCTGAGTACACTTTGTCACCTTCCTCCACATTAGTCTTGAATGGTGCTTATGCGCTACCCTCTCAATCTTTGTTTTTTGTATATTGAGTTTTAAGATTATGCACTCAACACTTTTGAATCAGTAGGAGGGCACAACTTCATTTTAAAATATTAGTCCTGCACTCTACTTTCCTCAGATCTCAGGCACTCAAAGAGGATTTCAGGCACTTAACTTAGGGAAAAACAAAACTGCTGGGAGGCATTGCAGACTGTGCAAAGCCAGGAAGAACAGTTTAAGGAAAAGGTTATCTGAAAAAAAATGAGGAGCTTTCTATAAGCCACTGGATTTTAGGGCTACACCAAACCAAAACAGTCTGCAGGCTTTAGCTAAGGGGAAATTGATTATTTAAGAAAGAGATGTGTCCCACACTTAGCATGTTTCTATTATTTTGTAGTTTGACCACCTTCTATGAAATAGAGATAGGAGAGCTCTGGTTTAAGATGCTAGACTTCCTGCAACCTCTATCTCCTCCCTCAAGTCTCTTAACATTAAAGAAAAGATACTTCTTATAAATTCAATTTACCAATTCAAAAACTTTAAGAGGTGCTCTTGGTGAACCTTAACCAAAGGGAAATCCTGGGAAGAGAAAGCAGAGAGATTTGATTAGACAAGAAAATACACAAAAGTCTCTTGCAAAAAGTGGAAGTGGCTGTGAGCATGCCCAGAGCAGAGCTGGGTCAGGCACTGGGCACTGGGACCCACAGCGAACGGACTAGGTGGACCAGGTGGCTTTTCTTCATCTCTGCCCATGTCAACAAAAACACCACATGTGCGCAAGAGAGCCATTTGTTCCCAGGTGAGACATAAGTAGTAAGGTTCCAGAAGACTAGTGACAGTCAGAGGAATCAGGAACTCATGTGCCTAGAGTAATAATAAAAAAATAACGATCACAGTATCCCATTCAGGAACACAGGCTTCCCCACACACCCCACTCATCCATTCGGGGGCAGGAATGTTTACTCTGTAGGTAGCCACTCCTCCCCCAACCCACACTCCACCCGTTTATTTTAGCCTTTGAGCTGTGATCCCTGCCCTGAAAGGCCACTGAACATTCTCTCTGTGTGGTTTTGAAGAGTGCTGTGGGTTAAAATGCACTCTAACACCAACATCACAGGTTTTTCTGTTGATCAAGTGACAGGCTGAACTGTAGTGTCCTAGAGATAGAGGAACTGGCCTTAAACTTAGGCTTTTCTAAACCAATAATTTGATTTTCTGGGTCCGGAAATAACTGTGGGAACCATTGAGCAATAAACAGAAAGATTTATACAGGAGTGTTCTCAGAGCTTCTGCAAAGAGTGGTCGATCCATCTCCTGAAGGAGTGCACGGGGGAAGCGGCAGAGGCTCTTACACCGAAAGAAATTCCAGTTGTACAAAATAGTACCTGGGTTATTTTTAAATCCTTTTACTTAAGTCCCCTGTGTTTCCATGCTCGTGTGGTCTCTGAACAAATGGCTTAACTGAAGCGCACTCTTTCAACAAATTATAAATGGTTGCTTGTGTAAGAGACAAGACCTTATGTCAAACTCAAATAGCAACAAAAGTTCGAGAAGCCCCAGCCAGCTGACTGTATACAGGACAGTTGGTCAGAGATAGGATTACAGCACCAAATATCCTCATATGGAGACTGATAACTTGACAAAATTAAAGTAAATAAAAATAAATTCAGAAATATTCTGAAACCATGCCTAAATTAGAACACTACAGAGGTAATTCACTCAATATCTGATTTTTAAGGTACTATGTACACTTAAAGATGTAAACCTAACCTAAAAAATCTGAAAAGTAGAGAGAATCCTTTCATTCAAATTGTTTAATTGCTTGCTCCATGGACATGAAGATGGAAAGAATACTAATCTAATTTGTGCATAACTATGCAAATTCTCAAATGAAGGTGAAAACTAAGTCATTGTCAATGTCATGCAAAATAGAAATGTCATTATCTTTGTGGTCAGTATGGCTTCAGGGGAAACAATAACCTTTTTCAAGTTAAAGTAGACTTTTAGAAGCAGCTAAATTATATCAACATTCCAGTTACCTGAAGATAACATATAACCTATAACCTATAACCTATAACATATAACACACACACACTACATATTCCCAAACTTTGCTTACAAAAACTTCATGTGATAAAAATACTCCTAATTTCTTTAAAATTTAAAGATACGGCTTTAAAGAACTAACACAAAATCTTTTTAAACTTACATCTGTATAAGTTGCATAGAAGATTCCTTTGGGAAAGAATCTTTAACAATGAAGTTCAATAAACATGCTGGAAAATCCAGGAAATACTTAAAGCCATTTCCCAATGCCATTTCATATGCAGGAAGTATGATATAGTGATAAAAGTAACTAAAATTAGAAGATAAAAATAACCAAATTTGGAAGGCACAATTATGTGCCTCTCCTCTATTACATGTTCCTAGGCAACTCAACTCAACTTCTTCAAGCTCGGTTTTGTCAGTTTTAAAATGGAGATAGTAATGCTCATCCTGAATATCTTTCAAGTTTTTGTGTGGAACTACTTGTAAAACAATGATAAGTATCTGGAAAATGCAAGTTGGATTATTTCCATAATTTTGATAACACATACTCATCATTCCAATCTGTGTGTTTTGGGCCATCATAACCCAATACATTTGGTGTTTTAAGGAAATTCAACAGTATTTCTTCTCCCCCTCCCCCAAACTGTCACTTAAAAGCTGTCTCTGTCCATGGCCCAATTATATAATAATACATTACTGAGTACCTAGAATGTGCCAGGATGAATATGTGCTTATGTAGCTTTTTTGTATGTCAGGAACTGTATTCTAGGATCTTCATATGTATAACTCTTTTAAGAATTACAATAATCTTATCAGGTAGGTATGATGAATAATCCATTTTGCAGGTGAGAAAACCGAGGCCAAGAGATTAAAATGCCCAACATTTTACAAACAGTAAGGGACAGAAAGAGGATTTAAACCTAGGGAGTTAGCCTGAGGGTCGGTGTCCTATATTTAACTCCCTCTCTCTTATACAGTGCAGTGTTGTTCGGGGGAAAAAAATACAAGCACAATATCTTCTGCATTTCTGACAAACATTGACTACCTCATAATAAGAATGACAGTCACCACTCATTGGTCTACTACATACCTCACATATTGAGTTGGCCAAACAGATTGTTTGGTTTCTCGTAAGATGGCTCTAATAGTGTTTAGTTGTCTTGAACTTCATTTGAAACAATTTTGTTAGACTGTATTGTGACAACTGTCATATTAGCATATAGTTAAAAGAAACATATCAAAATTGGTGAGTTTTTGTGTAGCCATTTTAATATTAAAGATAGAAGAAAATATGCAACATTTTTGGCACATTATGCTTTATTTTTCAAGAAAGGTAAAAAACAGAACTGAAACACAAAAGAAGATTTGTGCAGTGTATGAAGAAGGTGCTATGACTGATTGATTGTGTCAAAAATGGTTTGTGAAGTTTCATGCTAGAGATTTCTCCCTGGATAATGCTCCATGGTTGGGTAGACCAGTTGAAAGTTATAGCAATCAAATCAAGACACTGATTGGGAACGACCAATGTTATACCATGTGGGAGATAGCAGACATACTCAAAATATCCCAATCAATAAAGTTACTGGTGAAATGAAAAATGTGTCTTTTATTTTACAAAAAACACCATAAGGACATTTGGCCAACCCAATATAACCTTACCTTGACACAGAGATACCTTTAATCTTGAGAAGGTTATAACCTGAATTTTAAAGATATGATAGTTAAAGCTCAGACAGTTACATCAATTGACCAAATCCCTGTAAGTCATATAGGCAAGAACAAAGATTCAATATTTCAGGTTTGTCTAAACCTAGCATTGAATGGCTTAGGATTTGCCTTCTAGAAAATTCCAAACACTCACTTCAAGCTCATGCAAAACTGAGGTATGTGGAATACTCAAATTCTCTTGAGCTACACACATACATACCAAAAAGTGAAAAGAATGAATAAATATGGAGGATTAGGATAGAAACTGTAAATATGTCAGAAAACCTGTCTAATGGGTGTACATCAAGAGCTTAATACTTTCCATGTAGGCTCACAGGCCATTTAAAAAATGTTCAAGGGAAATTTTGGGAGTATAATCTTATTAAAACTCTAAGACTTCTAATATCTAAGCTTTCCAAGATCATATCTGTAATGAGAAAAGGATCCCCAATCAAAAATACTCAGAGGACTGGGGCGCCAAACTGATTTACCTTTGGTTTTCTAAAGTCGGTATAATGTCCCTAACGATGATTTTCCTGGTGACCATTAAGCAAAGTGGATTGCTTCAAACAATCCCTTCAAGAATTTTTCCTTTGTATCACAAAACTCAGCAGTTTTGCGGCCCTTCAATTACATACATAAATACGAACTATACCTTCCACTTTATAATGCTAGGTAATTCTTAGAACTATAAAATTGGAGCTATAGATAATAGTATATATCCTCCCCCCAAACTATCTGCTTTGTGCCTTTTCTCGTTTTCTAGTTCAAGAGACAAAGAAGGAAAAAGAAAGCACAGCATGAAAGGAATGTAAACGGCAGAGAACGTACACCTTCTTCATACATATCTTCTCAGAATGTAGCTGAAAGGAACAGGTAAGCAAAGACTTAAAGCAAGACAAAAATTATTGAAATTTCAAATTTTATCAAGAAGTGCACTAATTATCTAACAAAAGGGAGATTTCATTCACAGATTTCCTTTCCAGGTAAATTTTAGATAAATCCTCTATCCCTGTAAGCTTGTTCTTAAGAAATTTTGCTTTCTGGATTTCTCATTGCTAGAAAATAGGACTGACTACTAACAAAAATGACGAATTTAAAGTTCCTAGCACATTGGTTCAATATTGACTACTATTATGCGTCTCAAATTCTGCCTTGGTATAAAAATTTTATGAAAAGAAAAAGGCCATTTGATGCCCTGGAATTCAATCACATGACTTTTCTTCCCCTCTGGAGAAGTCAGTGAATTCTTTCCACACTGATCACATTTTCCAGAGAGTAAAGCTCTCTGATTTCATAGTGAGCTTTAACCATAGAAGAGGACTCTTTGAAAATAGTCTTCTTTGCAAGTTTTAAGCTTATTTTTAAAAACAAACAGAAATTTTGATGACTTTACTTTGACATTACAACAGGGAAATGAAGAGTTTACAAGTGAGATTAGGTTGACAACTACATTTCCAAAGTGGCTGCCTAACTCTTACGGGGAAAAAGATTTGTTGTGGCCAGGAGAAATACAAATTGCCCCAAACATGAAATGGAACTTACCCACCCCCACCCCCACCCCCAGTCAGTGTCCTGGATCTTCCTAGTGCAGAGAGCTTGCCTAAGCTGATGACACACAGCATCGTCCCACAGCAATGGGACAATGTAACTCAAGCCATAAATACAAGCTGCACTGGTAATTTCAAACTTTCTAGTATCACACTTTAAAGGTAAAAAGAAGCAGGTAAAATTCATTATTAGTAATATATTTTATCTGACATATTATTTCAACATATAATCCATATAAAATGTTTTTTATGTTATTAATATTGTTATTAACATACTAATAATAGTGTTAACAATGTAATGGTAAATTAATGTGTAATATATACTATATTAGTGTATACTATAATGGTGTTAAAATGTGGCATCAATGATATTTAAATTAGTAATATCACTTTTTCCGTACTAAGTCTTTGAGCATGTCTCAAGTTGCCGTGGACACATTTCACGTGGTCTGTGCCACCTGGGGCTAGTGGCTGTCACATGGACCACGACACTGGCTCTCTGGCCTGAACATTAGAATCCATCCCCTGGGGAACTTTTTTAAATTCTAATATCAGGATGGTCCCCAGGTCAATTATCAAAGTCTCTGTGAGTCCATCCCCACAACACCCCCACTTTCGGCCTCACTGTCAATGGTTTTCAACACCAGTGAGTTCTAAGGGACAGCAACACTGCAGAACCACTGGCCCAGGAAATATCCACCATCACTGGCACCACTTAGCAATCTCCCTTTCAGCTGCATTTGAGAATTCCAGCTTGAATATCCTTCCTTTTTTTCCCCTTCAAAATGTGGATGTGAGAGGGAGAAAGAAAATAGGTGTAGCCGATCTTCTCTTCACTTTCTCACTTTTCCAGCAAAACCTGGAATCACATTCACCTAAGGAGCTGATTTTATCTCCACCACCGTGCAGCACTGTTGTATTTAAACCAAACAAATATTTACAGTAATATTAGTAATACCGGTAAAAGACAGTGTTTACTTGAGCCTGGCTGAATCCTGTTCCGGCACAAACAGGGGAAACAAAACCCTTGTACTATGAAAAATTTTATTATGGAAAATCTCCACCTGCGAATTCTGCGAAACAGGTTATTCTGGCGACACAGCATTGTCTCTCAGAGTGCTTGTCGAGTGGACTTGCGTCACACCTTGGCGCTGATCCTCTCTAACTGATGGTCTGCGGCTTGCCTGGGCTCACTCCCAGCTTTAGACACTCAGCCAGAAGCGGGGCTCTGAGCCAAAGCAGCGCTGGGGCAGCAAAGCACCAAATGCAGAGCTGGCTTCTGAGAGTCTGAGTGGGTCTTGGAGGTCTTAGCTTCTCTCTGCACTTGGCTCCATGCCAAAGGAATTTAGGCAAGCAGGAGATTCATCAGATTGATTTAGAAACCCAGTTTTAATAAAGTGTGTATTAAGTCTGTTGAATTCCGCTACATGCTTGAAAGCCAAGGTTAGAAGCTGTATCTGCTAGCATTTTTGAGAGTTTAAAGGACCCAGTGAGACATTCATGCCATGTCACAGGGTTAATGAGAGCATCTGAAAGCAGGATGGGAACCGGTTCTCCTAACGCTTCAACCCAGTGCTCCTGCTGCCAACAAACTGCGGTGTCTGAAAGCCCAGTTCCTCTCCTTTGTATTCTAGATAGAAATGGAAATCGGTAGTCTTTTTTGGAGGGATATTAGTAATATTTTAAATTCCTATATTCTTCAGTCATTCATTTCAGCTGTAGAAATATATTCTACAAAGCACACAGGTGCCCAAAGACATTGATCGAGGGTGTTTGTTGCTCTACTATCTGTGACTGGTAAACATTAAAATGCCAGTCAATACAGCTTTTAAAAAGAAGAAAGCATCATGCTAAGCGAAAAAAGACAAATACCATATGATCTCACCTTTAACAGGAACCTAATCAACAAAACAAACAAACAGACAAAATATAACCAAAGACATTGAAATTGAGAACAGGCTGACAGTCACCAGAGGGGAAAGGGGAGGGAATTTCAGGGGAAAAGGGGAAGGGTTTACAGGAACAAGTGTAAAGGACACATGGACAAAAACTAGGGGGGGTGGAAATGGGAGGGAGGTGGGGAGGGCTGGGGTGGTGGGCTGAGAGGGGAGTAAAAGACAGAAAACTGTACAAGAACAACAATTAAAATAAATTTTAAAAATAAGGGAGAAATAATAAATAAATAAAAATTAAAATTTAAAAAAAAGAAGACAGATTTAACAGTGAAGATGATCCACAAAAGACATGATTGATAAGCTGGATTCTGTTAACATTAGAAACTTATGCTTTGTGCAGAGGACTCGGAGGCCACCATCAACCTCCAGATCAACCTGGAGCTCCACGTTTCCTATCTCTACCTGACCGTGTCTCACTACTTTGACTGTGATGACATGGCCTTGAAAAACTTAGCCAAGTATTTTCTGCACCAGTCTCATGAGGACAGGGAACATGCTGAGAAACTGATGAAGCTGCAGAACCAACAAGGTGCCTGAATCTTTCTTCAGATATCAAGAAACCAGACCATGATGAATGGGAGAAGGGGCCGAATGCAATGGAGTGTGTGCAATACACTTGGGAAAAAGTGTGAATCAGTCACTACTGTACTTGCACAAATGGGCCACTGAGAAAATGGACCCTCATTAGTGTGACTTCATGGAGACTCACTACCTGGATGAGCAGGTGAAATCCACCAAAGAATTGGGGGACCACATAACCAACTTGCACAGATTGGGGGCTCTGGGGTCTGGCATGGCAGAGCATCTCTGACAAGCACACTCTGGAAGACAGTAAAGAGAGCCAAGACTCAGGCTGCCTTCCCACCAGCATGGGAGTCACCTCCCTGGTCACCAAAGCAGTACATGCATGTTGGAGTTGTACCATTACCTTTTCTGTAACTTGTACCAAAGCATCCACTTATGTCCTTCATTTGCAACATTCCTTCAAATAAGGTAATTTGGTACCAAAAAGAAAAACTTATGCCTTGCAAAGACAATGCCAAGAGAAGCAGAAGACAAGTCACAGTCTGGGAGAAAATATTTGCAAAATACATCTGATAAAAAACAATTACCTAAAATATCTAAAGAACTCTTAAAACTCAACAGTAAGAAAATAAACAACTGATTAAAAAGGGGTCTAAAGGCCTTAACAAACACCTCACCAAAGAAGATATACAGATGGCTAATATGTCTCTAAAATATATTCCACACCATATGTCACAAGGGAATGCAAATGAAAGCAACAATGAGATACCACTACACACCTGTTGTATCCTCACAACTGGTGAGGATACAGAACAAGAACTTTCATTCATTGCTGGTTTGGAAGCCACTTTGGAAGACAGTTTGGCAATTTCTTACTGAACTAAATATGTTCTTACCATGTAATCCAGTAATTGAACTTCTTGGTATTTACACAAAAGAACTGGAAATTTATGTCCACATAAAACCTACACATGGATATTTATAGCAGCTTAATTCATAATTGCCAAAATTTGGAAACAACCAATATGTCCTTCATTAGGTGAGTGAATAAAATGTAGTACATTCAGATAATAGAATATCATTCAGTGCTAAAATGAAATAAATTATCAAGTCATGAAAAGGCATGGAGGAATCTGAAATGTGTATTACTAAGTGAAAGAAGCCAGTCTGAAAGGCTTACATAAACACTGTATGATTGAAACCATATGACATCCTGAAAAAGGCAGAACTGTGGAGACATGGCTTCCGATGGGGGATGAATAGATAGAGAACAGAGGATTTTTAGGGCAGTGCAAATACTCTGCATAATATTATAACAATGGATATATATCCGTATATATTTGCCCAAACCCATAGAGTGTACACCACCAAGAACGAGCCCTAAGGTAAACCGTGGGCTTTGGCGATTATGGCATCTCAAAGTAGGTTCACCCCGGGAACAAATGTACCGTTCTAGTGAGTAATGTTTATAATTGGGGAGGTTATGCATGCAGGGAGGCAGCAGGTATGGGAAATTTCTGTACCTCCTTTCAATTTTGTTATGAACATAAAACTGCTCTAAAAATTATGTCCTAACAATTACGTAGAATTATAAGTACTCATATGGCAAGACCTCTAAAAAAGGTAAATCAAAAGATCATGTCACAAAAAATAGTTCTATCATGATCTTATTTATACAGAAGTGGAAAATACAAATGTATGTATAAATGTATAGTAAATTTTTAGAGGGATATTTGGAGAACTGGTAAAAGTGATTGTTACTGCCAAAAGCAGGAGGATTTGAGGATTTACTTCTGCATCACTTGACACTTTTACATGGAGAACAAATTTCCATAGTACATGTGTAATTAAGAACAAACTTATTCAAAAAAAATATTCCTTGACCTCATTTTAAACAATCCAGACTACTAAGGGCATGCTTATTTAGAAACATAGATGTTCTTTGTAACAATGTAAATGAAGATTTTTTAAATGTCTAAGTATGCTAGAAATTTGTTGTAAGTCATTTGTGTTATGGCTGAAGAATAAAGAAAAACTAATTAAATAAAGAATATCTAGTAAGTTAATTAACTGAAATTCCACATAGTCTTCTTTCTTCAAGATTAATTTGTTGAGATCTTAGCATTAATGTAAAAATAATGTGAAACAACTACCAGTAATATAATTTCATGTAATTTTAATGTTTACGTTAGAAAATGTAGGTTTGAAACCCACAGCCAAAATAACAAAAATGAATTGGTCGGAACATGGGTTAAAGCAAGGAAACAAAAAACTGATTCAAATATGCCTCTTCATAATTCCAGCCAAGGATAAATTCTGATTTCATGGGACTGGAGAGAGGACCTGGCCTGGCTGGAAAGGCAGGTATAGAAGACAATAGGTAACGAAGCTTCCATCTATACTGTGTATGAGCCTGGAGCATGCAAGTACAGTGGGGATCTAGGTCTCCAGCAGTAGAAGGATTCTACGGAGGAGATGGTGTAAAGAGCAAGCCGATCACCGAGTGGATGAGGTGGGAGTTCTTCCAAGGAAAGGGAAAGCATAGGTGCTAAGAACAAAGGAGTCCTTGAAAATTTTCAGTAGGGCTAGAGTACAGAGTTTGAAAATAAGTTGACGGGAGATAATGCTGTTGACATAGATAGAAGCTGTTAACTGAGAATCTTTATAAGCTATGCAAATCAATTTGGATGTTTTACCCTTTAGTCTTGCGTAGACTAGTTTGGGAGCCACTAGCCACATGTGGTGGTAAACACTGAGACTATGGCTAGCCCAGAATAAGATGTGATGTTAAGTGTAAAATAATACACGCCAAATTTCAAGGACCGAGTATAATAAAATATATAAACTACTTCATGGTTATTTTTTACATGTTTGAAATGATACTATTCTGGATATATTATTCAAATGAGTTCCACCTGTCTTTACATTTTTTAATTGGCTACTAAAATTTTTTAAATTACAAATGTGTCTTGTAATACATGTATCTCCATTTGACAATGGCGCTTTTAGATAATGGTTAAGTGCTTAACAGAGGAATGAAAGATAAGAGTTTGCCCTTCGGAGGTATCCTCCTGGCAAAAGTGTGAATGAAGAATGGTTTGTAGGAAAACCAAACAGGAAGTAGGAAAACTAGCTCCCCAGTTATTATAACGTTCTGAGGAGAAAAGATGAAAGCTTATTAAGGCAAGAATGCTGGAGAGAAAAAGAAAAGGACATTCAATCCATGGGCTATAAGGCAATGAAAGATAGAGAAGAAGATAATATTTAAGTTTCTTGTTTGAATGCTTGGATTCTTGATGATTCCATTAACTCAGAAGTTAACTCAGAAGATGGTAACAGGAAGATCTCACTGAAGTCAGTTTAGGAAGAGATTATTAATCCTGGATACAATCTGTCGTAATGCTCATGGGGCCTGAAGTACACACTTCCGATAGACGAAGATAAATATGCTGGAGTACAGGGAAAAGCTTTGGATTAGAGATAGGAACATGTGATTCATCAGTGCATGCACAGTGGGTGATGTCACTGCTGAAAAACTGTTCTTTTTGAAGAGTATAGATCTCTGAGGAACACCAACACTTATTCAGTGAGTAAAAAGTTTCTCAGGAGTTTAGGAAAAAGAAGTCAGAGGGGTTAGCAGCGAACCAGGAAATACCGTTTCAAAAGACTAACAAGTGGATTCCAAGGACAGAAATCAGCAGCTACAGAGAAATTTAATAAGTGCTTATTGTATGAAATTTTTGGAGCTTCATGGGTGATTTAGATGTATTTTATGTGTATTATATCACATTTAATTCTCACAGCAATCCCATGAAGTGGGTACTATAACTATCCCTATTGAAGATGCAGGAAATGAGACCCACAGGATGGTTGAGTTGCCCAAAGATCACACAGCACGTCAGTAGTAGACAGGATTCAACCCCCAGGCCATCTGTAGGGGTGTTTCTACTACAAACCCAAGCTGTACAGATATATAGATATATAGATATATAGATAACCAGTCATCACCTCCTCTAGAGCACTAAGTGAGCTAAGGGAAGTTTATATTATCAACAACTGGTTAAAAATAAGATGAAAGAAAAAAGTTTATTTTTTTTAATCTGTCATCTTTGGAGCAGCTCTTCAGGGAAGTGAGAGATTGCCCAGGAGACAAGTTAAATGGGAGGAACTTTTGCTTGATGCTTGTTATCACCTTTGCTAGCTATTCTAAAGGCTTTGGGAATCAAACCACAGTTATTCTAGGCAGAGGGGCTGGGTGCGTGGGTCACCACTCCGTTCCCAAACCCCCTGGCTGTAGGTGCCACTGGAAAGAAGGACTGAATGAAATAAGGAAGCAACGAGAAACAGGAGGATGACTGTCACTGTTAGCTTTATGTAGCCCTGTCCGCAACACCTCTTGTCTCCATTCTCAATCCTGTCTTTTCCAAACCCCTCAGAGAAGCTTCTGTCGACTTTGGAAAAGAGAAGAGATGCATCTTTATGGGGTCCTTTGAAACCACAAAATTCAGGGCAGGCCTTGCTCCAGTTTGGCCCAGGCACCTCCATCAGGCATGCCCCGATCTCTGAGAGAACTGAGAAATCTGACAGGACATTTCCTCTTCCCGTGATTATCACAGCAAAGGTCTTTGTCATTGCGTTTTGAATTGTCTGCTGATCACATTCAGTGACAACCATAACTTATTTAAATAGCTCTGCTAAGGCCCTTCCCTGGCCCCAAACACCTTACCTTTCCTATCCACCTATAAAGCCTACAATTATCTTGTTAGACAGTTATTCAGTTACCAAGGATCCTATTTGGAACTGCAGATATCCCTGTGGATTTGGCATTTGACTAGTTCACTCTAGAGAGATCTTTCAAGGAATGACAGGTTTGATGGGGATGAGCAACGAATTGGCAGTGTACATTGGCTACATCTGTGTACTAAATGACTGATAGATACAAGGGAGGGGACGGGGGGCGGGGTGTCTCCACCTATATCTAGAAAGGAAAGATCTAGAAGAAGGGCAAAAAGAAAGGTGAGTGTGGATGATAAACTAAGGTCACTACTGGATAATTTCCCATGAGTTCTGTCCCATTAGAAGGTTTTCCTGCAAACATTGATTCCTCAAAACCCAGTTCTCTTAAGCCGCAGTGAACCAAGTGGCCAGGAGATGAATCCTTTGGGAGAAGAGTCAAGTGGCACAGGGTATAACATATCAGAAGTAAAGGAACTGAGATGAAATTATAACCAAGGCAGAAGGCTTTGCCTAAGTGTAGGAACAATTAGCCAGGAGATTAGAGGGCTGGAGGACTGGTTGTTAGTTGCTCCTCCTTTCCTCAGAGCCGGGACAATGAAAACATGACTGTGAATTACAGTACTGTACTCACCTCTGTGTACTGCTGGATAACGTTTTCAGGAGTGGGGCCAAGAAACATGTAGAAATCAAGTATTCCTCCAATGGTCTTGAACGTTAAAGACAGAAATGGGCTCAGAGTGACATCTGAAGAGAACAAAGCAAAATAGAGAATAAGTACAAATAATATAAGTGGCAGAGATTTGAATATGTTTACCATTTGAATATGTTTACTATTTGAATATTTTTACCATTTAGATGCTACTAAGGCTGCTTATCTAATACTAGGCACTATTGATAGTTCTGATAGCATCTGAGTGTCTGCCAGGATTTTCCAAGTCTGTGTGTTCCTGGTTTTCTTTTCTGAAGAATTCAAGCCAGTTATATCTATCATTGCATACACACACACACACACACACACACACACACACACACCAATGACAGAGAGAGAGACTGATTAAACCTGAGGCACAAAATTAAGAAAAGCTGCTGTAGAAGTAATACATTTCAAATATTTCTAGACTAATTAAATGCAGAAAGGAGGACTTTGCGATGTTTACATTGCTGAGATTATATGGCAGATCCAGTGACACTGCATTACCATGAAATTTCTAACATTGCTTTTTCAAGGGCTTCTGATTTCTTAACTTGTATGTCTTTAGTACTGTGTGTCTTAATAGTATTTTGCAATTTATTAGGATGACTGTTTTTTCACTAAAAAGTTTCCATCTTGAAACAAAATATTAAATGATAGATAATCTCTCACTCTATTTTGTTCTAATTAATACAAAATTTTTAAAGGGAGAAAAGGCAAAAATAGCATTTACATTATGCACTTGTTTTTTATGATATAACCAGAGAAATCACATTACCTTGGGCATTGGAATTCAAGAGGAGAACACCATAAGGCATTAAAATCTTTCTCAATGCACATATAAAAAGGATGAACTCCATAGAGATTGCTAAATACCTGCGATGCAAAAAGAAATATGGCATTTTTATGATTTATTAGAATTTTTAATATCCTATCTCAATGAAATCAAGTAGTAATTAATGACATGTCAAAAAAAGAAAAAATGTGTACTATATGTTATGAGGGTAAAAGGCAAACTAGTGAAAACATGAATAGATGTAAAATTTCAAACTTGCCTTTATAACCACTTAAGTACAAAGCAAACTGATTTCTGAGAGTACATTTATAGTACCTCACAGAAAATTATTCTTACTATTCATGCCCTCTTTCTCTTTCAATAAACAGACTCCTAGTATTAAGAATCTCTGTTCACACATTACCCCTGGTGATTGATCTCTGGAAAACATTCCATATCTAACATAATTCATGTCATGCTTAAAGAATGGATGTTCATGTTCACCAAATCCATAGATTGAAGTGGATGGGACAGAGGTCATCATTTGTATATACTGGTCAGAAAATATCAGGCCTCTGAGAGTTGCTTCCCACCTGTGCCAGACAGAGAAGCAGAAAGACAGTGACTGGGTGGCCTTTTTACTTTAAAAAATTTGTGAAACTTTAATAAAAAATCTTTTTTCCATTAAATTCCTGTCCAAAAGGAAAAATCCTATAAAGTTAGCTGAAAGGGGGAGGAGAAAATAAAAATGGGATGTGGGGATCTGAGGGAATGGTAATTCATGTTTACTGAATATTTGCCAAATGTTGGGTATAACATATGTGGTATTTCACTTAACCCTCACAATATGCCTGTGAAGGCATTATTATTCCATTTTATAAACAAAGAAACTGAGTCTAGGTGGAGTAAAGTTACATGACTTGCGTAAAATTACCAAAATACCAGTGCCAAGATTCAGTCAGTTTTGCTGCTCAAATTTTTGTGCAGCATTTTATCTGTTGAGATGGAAGTAGGTCTTTCTTGAAATAAAAGTAGTCTGTGTTCAAATAAAACTTGGGAAATGTTGAGCTACATTTCTTTTCTGCAGGACTTTTTTAGAGATTCACTCTGTATTGCTTCTTAAGAAGGAGCAATACAGAGTGAATCTCTTAGGGCTGACTACCACACTGACATTTTCTGAAACCTTTTGTTCCAGAACACCTGTTTACATGGTGAAAGCCAAGGTTAAGTCAAAGGGAAGGGAAAGAGGGGTGGTGGAGGTGGTGACAGCACAGAAGTTACAGGAGGGAGGGCCTCATCCTGCCCCCAGACCCATAACCTCATTCCAGCCTCTCTCGTGCTCCAGTTTCAAGCCCTGTTCACAGGGAAGGAGGGTAGGTGCTTCCAAATTCCCTGTGGGAGGAGAGTTCTCACTCCCTCCTGAGTAGCAACACTTAACTATGTTTGTTGAAAATTGTTGCTTTTTCAGTGTTTCTCTCTCTCACTCTCTTTTCCCTCCCCCCTCTCATTCAAGGATGATTTACTGAGTGTCTTGCACTGGGCACTGGAGAAATACTCTGAGGAATAAGAGTTGGGGACAACTAGGTAGTTACAACACAGTGGGATACGTGGAGATAAGTAAGTACCTGTCGCTATAGGAGCAGAACAGGGCACAGGTCACAGCCCCAGAAAGTGGAGGTTTCCGGGGAAATAGGATGAGCCGGTAAGGTACAGTATATGAAAAGTAATAGTATGTGTTGACTTGGCTCCCTGTAGGAAAAAGCATTTACTATCTTTTTTTCTTGTGTTCTTAGTTGAATACAGCATTTTCAGACCCTAATTAACAAGAAAACACATTTAATTTTTCAGGTCATCAGAAACCACAGAACAAGATTTCTCTCATATTTTTTCTTACAAGTATCAAAGCCTCAAAGTATAATTTCCTAAAAGTTCATTAAAACTTTCAATTAGCCACAAAGACGTGAAATAAAGACCAGCTGCTACCATAGTACTTTCTGATTAATTAATCATATCAGTAACAATCATTTGCCTCAGATTGTTTGAAAACATTACTGATGGGGAAAGGTGCTCTTATTTTGACTATTAAGAATCTGCTTCAAAATTGTATAAAAATATTAATAGTACTTTAAAAATTAAATAGATTTTGAACTCCAAAAACCAATCAGAAAGGGTATACAAAAAGATTATACTCAAATTATTAAAAATTAGCTCAGCACATGGTGACCAATCAGAACCCCTGTGGACCAAAGACTGAATCAGGAACCCCAAGACCCCAGACATGACAGGTCTTAGCCATTTAAAGGACCTAGGGAGACCTGCGGTCCTGCTGGAGGGGCTAAGGACAGCAGCAGAACAGCAGAAGGGACACGGGACTGGCTCAGGGAATGGCTATTAACTATCATGGAAGCATTTCAACACTGCCACAGCAGTTACAGCTGTAATGGAGCCTATCTCTAAGGAAGAGTAGCCATTTCCTGGGGGAAAGGAATTATTTTCTGGTTCAATTTGCCATAAACCTTAAAGGTAACCTTATCTCTCAGAAAAATCCTTTGGCTTTGACTTTTCAATGTAAAGAAAGGTATCAGTTAAGCTTTAGTAGTATACTATCAATGATTCTTCAAATCATTGCTACCATTCTTCAAATGGTCTACGCTACCATTTATAGAAGCACATGGTCTTCTTGGTTTTATCTAAAGTGTCATTTATTTATATAAACCAACAGAACTCAGGGCAACCTGCTGCAGGTCTCATTAGTTCTAACCATAAACCTTAGATGCAACTTCCTATATATTCTATTAAATGCACATTTATACCCTTTTTCTTAGGCAAAAAAAAAAATTGAAAAATTTAATCATTGAAAGAACTGGGTTGTCAGAAGTTTGTGGCACATTGTGAGTTATCAGTGTTTACTAAGACTGGAATAAGTTATTTGAGAGGCATAAACTGTGTGAGTCCTTTATCTTCTGCTGCTTCTTATAACCCCCAACATTCTAAAAAGGATAGCACCACTCAGAGGGCACTCAGTCCCTAAGATTTTCATAAGCCATGTTAACAAATATTCATTCCCATGTCTCATTCACCTTCATGAATCTGAACACTGATTTTATATATATGTATATATATTTACATATAACATATTTATGCTTATAAAATAAGGCAAACAGAAGGAAAAACTTTCTGAATAAAGAAGCAAATGTCATTGTTTATTTAGAAATTACCTACATTAAACATTAAAAAATAGGACAACTAGACTATAACAAGTAAAAAAAAAGATATAGCATTATGTAAACAATGTTGATTGAGCTTTAAAATGACATTCAAATACACTGTTCAAATGCATTCTCACTGTTCAAATAAAACTGAAATAATTTTAGTGTGATTAAAATAATACCAGATGAAAATAAAATGAAATAATACCATATTACTTTCCCTTTAAAAATTTTATAAAGAAAACTGAGTAGATCAGCTAAAAATTAAATAAAAAGTGAAATAGAACTTTCTATTATCTTACTTGTTTGTTTTTTTTACCATAGAGGTAGCTCTCTGTAATGCATTTATCATAAGAAATTCCTTATATGTACTCTCACTTTTCAACTAACCACAGTGGCACATGTTGTGGCTTGTGCAAGGGAAAAATATCTTTTTGGAATGAGGGAAAAAAAGAGTTGGTTTAGGCAAGACACATCTTTCAGATATATAAACAGATGATGGAATTCTGATCATGTGTATTAAAATTAATAGTATTGAGTACTTTCCAGAATATCTACAACCACATTATTCATAAAACTCAAAGTCCTAAGCTTTAATGTTGACACATTCCCATTTATTACAAATGGATATTGGTATGTTCAGTCCAACTTATTATAAAAGTTATCGGTATTAAATAAACGTTTTAGAAGCAATCTTTGCTGATTCAAAATAGAAGGATCTCCCTTGAACTTCAAAAGAAATATCAATAGCACCACAGCATCTTCAGTTCACCCCCAAAACTCTCTCTTTAATACATTTAAAGAAATGATTTTTTTAAACTCAGGATTGCTGGTATAAAATAGGAATAAATCTGTCACTAGCAGACCATTAAAATTGCTGTGTAGCTCTTAAAAATGAATATGTTGTCATATAAGAGGTATCAAATAAACATCTGACAGAGGAGTGAATGGAAGGAAGAAGGACCATGTGACTACTATGCCCTGGAGGATGGATTAAAATAGAGTGTTTCCACCAGAGTCTGATCAGTTCACACAATGACTGCAAGGCCAGCAGCAGGTGAGTCAGTGATGACTGAAGAAAATAGAGTAATGGGGCATGCCGGACCCTGCACCTCCTCCACTTTCTAAGTCCTCTCTTGCCAAGGCTCAGGGCACGCTAACCCAAAATACGGTGCCTGGGCATACTGCATATCTAAAGCTGAAGAGTCTGGAAAAGTGGTAGAAGCAGGAAAGTCACCTAATCCCTTCCTGCTCACTGTTTTTCCCTGAAATGGGTCATAAATCCCCCATGTGAAAGATGCCCACACTGTACCTAGATTAGAGGAAGGAAGACATTCTTATCACCAGAGACAGGGAATTTGGGACCAGAAAAATCTATAAATAAATGTCATTAAACTGACCCCTATCTCCTAGCTACTTCTTTACCATTGACTAATCCCTAGTCGCAACCTCTCTGTCTTGTCTTATCAATTCTTCACAAAGTTATTATCCTTTTGTCTAAAATTAATAAAAGCTTCCTGCTCTATCACATCTTTGGGTCTTCATTCTCTTATGAAAGCTCCCATGTAACATACACAAATTCAAAAACCTTTTATGCTTTTCTCCTGTTAATCTGTCAGTTTACTTTTCAGTCCCAGCCAGGAACCCTAAGAGGGTCAAGGGAAATTTTTCCTCCCCTACACCATCACATGAGCTATGTACTGATTCACATTATAAAACCATGTCATGATCTCTCTTTGTACTTCCTATCATACAGAAGATGTCCAGTCTTTTTATTCTTTCCTGCCTTTCTGTTATAGTTCCCTTAAACAAAAAAGGCTTCACTGCAACCAACTCCTCCCTGAAATCTTATTGTCCTGGCAGAATTTAAATTTCCTTTTCCACTCCTCATACCTTTATTTTGTGTTTCTTTCATTCTCTCAGCTGATCTAGTTAGCCCTATTGACAGCAGGTAGCATATTTGTTATTATTCCTTATCCCCAATGACAAACACCAAGTGGATGTTGAGAAAATAATACTTTTTAATATATACCTGAAGAAAACACAAGGTGCAACAAAATGTATTGAGCATTTATTATAGGAAAGTTTTATACGGAGCCATAAGAAGCTCAATCTTTCACTCCCCCTTGGGCGCACACTAACTCTCGCACATCCCTGGAGAAAGCCCTCTCTACAAGGCTGTCTGACGGGAGCAGGGTGGGTGAGGGGACAGAGAAGGTGGTGTTTGCCACAAACATGAATTGCAGCGCACACCAGAGCACTGGGCATCAGGGCAGCCAGGCTCCACAGGCTCCCATTCAGCCAGAGTGGGTATCAAAGCAATGTTCATGCCCATGGCCTCAACAGCCAGACCTCAGGCAGCGGGGACATTTGCCTGAAGGACAGGACAAATAGGCTAGACCCTCATCGCTCTTTTCAGCCTTCAATCTAAATGCATTGGACCCCCAACATGCGTTGCTATGCAATTTCAAAAGAATTTGGTTTCCAGCTTTGAGCAGCCGCCAAGCCGACAGCTCTGTGCCCATGTATTCCAGCTCAGCCTCGTGGTCCGTTAGGATGAATGGACTGCCTGTGCTCCTCAGACTAACTCCTCCAGTGACTCACTGACTCCGACCTTTCCTCCGTTTTTTCTTTTTCTTTTTCCCTCTGTTTTTTCTTACACCGTCTTTCATAACAAAATAGAAACACATTGCTATTTTTCTCACCTTAAGGGGAAAAAAAACCTCACATTCTCTCCTGACCTCATTTCACTCCATTTCTCTCTTTCTTAAAATTACATTTTCCAAAGCAGTCGCTTACCCTCAGTCTTTCCAGCTTCTCTCCCCACTCTCACTGAACCAGCACCAAGCTCCCTGGAGCTGCTGTTGTCGAGGTGAACACTGAGCTCTAGAGACCTGCTGCACTGCACTGGACCTGTGGTCACCGACCCACATTGTGCCTTGAGAACCTGGTTAACAGGGCAGGTTTCATGGTGAGTGTCTTCACCGCAATTTAAAAAAAATTGTTAAAGATGAGGAATGAACTATGTTGGTGTAACCCATGTTCAATTCTCAGTCCTCACTCAATGTAATCTACCAGCAGCTTTTGTTGGAATTGCTCACACCCTCTTTCTTAAGAAACTTTTTGCACTCTCTTCAGTTTTGGTGAAGAAATGCCATATTCCTCTAATTACAGTCTAATTGTATCTTCCTATTTCTCAGCACATCTAAAATATACTAACAGGAGAGTGGACAAGTAAGAATTCACTGATATTTACTTATTGAACATTTGCTGCTTGCTTCAAAATATAAAAATCATAACAATGAACCAGACATTGATTCTGCCATAAAGGAAATTAATATCCAGAGGGAGATAAGATAGTAAGGTGAAATGAATATGATGTGAATTATAGTATAGGAGTTTAAAGAAAAGTACAGATTTGGTTCTTTTTAAGTTAAAAAGAAAGAGAGGTCATTTCCATGTATGGAAGTGTCATCAGGCAAACTTTATAAAAAGAGTACATTACATTTGGGAAGAATTGTGATAAACAGAGGCAGAAGAGACAGGCTTTCAAGAAAGAGAAAATAGTCTGAATAAATGTGGGAAGGAAGAAAGAAAAGTTCGGGATAGGTCCAAGAAATAGCAAGGCAGCAGTCCAGTTTGGCTTGAAGTAGGATCCATAAATGAGGACTACGGGAGATGTGAGCAGGATATGGAAGCATGAAGTTAAGTTTTGAACGTTGAAAGGTCAAAGGATTAGCAGAATGTACAGTTCCTGTTGTCCAACAGGCAAGTTAGAAATCTCCTGGAAATCTCCTTTGTCAGATACACAAGTTCACTAGATACCTTTTCCAGCTTTGAAATTATCATAGGCAAAAGGACAAAACATGGGTAGGCATCCTTTCACCTTCCATTAACAATTTGTTCACAATCCCACAAACCTCTTCACCATTTTCCAGCCTCTGCTTGTCATTGGGTCCCAAAAGCAATGAAAACTGATTTATGTTTTTGTGACCAATGACAGCCCATTGCTAGGGAATGCTACTATAACACATTTTCCTCTTACTTGTCAATTTCTACATAACAAGCTACCCCCAAATTTAGTATAAACATTTAGTAGGCAATGACTCTGGTCTTACCTCTAATATGGACATAAACTGGGTTTGGTGTACCTTGTGGTCAGAAAGGAACCAGATGTCAGCCTAGCTGTGGTTGAATGGCATAGCAGGGTCTCACTCGTAGGACAGGGGACTCACCTGAGTGGCTGGAATAAGTAAAATGGCTGGGTCTCTCTTTCTATGTAGATTTACCACATGATGCTAAAAATGGTCCAAGAGGGTGAGCAAGAAAGTTGTAAGGCCTACTGGGGCCAGATCTTGGAAGTCACATGTTATTTCTCTTGCATTCTATTGGTCAAAGCATAAAACAGGACCAGCCCGGAATCAAGAGGTGGGGAAACAGACTTCATCTCTTGACCAGAAAGGGCTACAAAGTATTTCAGGACATTTAAAACCCACCACAGTTAGGAACTCAGTGTGGCCTCATAGAGTAAACATGACTGAGTGGGCAGCATGAACCCTGAAAGTGGCAGCCCCGTTAGAACCAGAAGCTGATCATCTGAGTTACTGAACCAAGGATAGCTTTACTGTGTATATAGACATAACCACATTGTAATTCATGTTAATTCAAGGCCATTATATATTAAAAGGAATTGAATAGTCAGGATGACATAGATATACATGGAAATCCAAAGCAAATATTGGCACTATACTGACACTATATTATTTTGCATAATAATGATAAGATACAAATTAATAAAACATTATCGCTATTACTTTAGATTATTGGGCATGTGCTTTTTATTATCATAATGCTCAAAAATATCATCAATGATTAATAGTAGAAACAATAAATATAATAACTGTTGATATTAACAGAATATGTACCATGTACCAGTCCAACTAAATTAAATTTTGAAAGGGAACACAGAATTTTAAAACTGAAAATAGCTTATAATTCAATTCCTCATAATTTAATTCCCCTGAATACACAATTTAAGAAGAGAGTAAATGAATATATTTTATACGCAACACTAAAACAGCTTTAAGTTAAACTTCATATTTCTAATATTCTAAGCTTGCTCATCCCACATCCTCCATAACTTTTCCATAGGTTGTTTCTAAGGACAAAACTAAGAGCATATTAATGTGAATGGTACTTACAATACTGTTCTTATCTTCTTTCTTATTACTCTGAATTAAAGGACTGTATCATTTACAAATTCAATATCATAGTTGGGTTCAACAGGCACATTTGAGGAGGATTGAATATTGAGTGGAACTTCAAATTGCTTATTATTAGGATCATAAATCTAAAACAGGTTAGATAGAATACAGTATACTAATTTTTTTAAATAATCTAATTGCAATGTTACCAATTAGTAAAACGGCAAATTGTAGTTACATCCAAATCAGGATATTATGTGAGGTACCCAATCAAATAATGTTATGACATTTAAAACTTTCCATTAATAAGCTTTATAATAATGAAAAATGCAGACCATCAGTTATACTTACCTTAAATCAGAGCTGATCTTTAGTATGAAATTCTACATCCATTACAATTGGGGAAATATCATTTCCAAACAGGGATATATCGCCACATTTGTTTAATGTTAGTCTAGAAGATAAACCAATTTTGTTAACCCAAGTAAAGCATATTTACTTTTACAATGAGTGGAATTCCTCAGTTAAAAAGAATGTTAACAGAGATAAACAACTTTACATTCAAGGAAAAGAAAATTCAGATAAGAACTGTTTTACTAACAGCAGAAACACTGAGCTGTAGATGTGAAACACTGGAATGGCAATAAGAAAAATCAACTAATTTCCTTCCTAATACATCTCTAAGAATAGGAAAAATTGCAGCAACAAAATACAAAACATGGCCACCTGACTTAGTTGATATTCATGTACTCTGCCTTGCAGTAGAATGAAATCTCTAGTCATGTTCAATCAGGATGGCTATCAATGACACCTAAAAACCAAGCTTAGAAGTAATCAATAGGCAATCACATACCTACAACCCTGGGCACAGCCCCTCTCCTCCCATTTCTGTCCTCCCTCCTCATCCTACACAAATGTGTGTGAAACTACTACACACATCCAGCTACTGGCATCTCCAATTCAACGCCATCACCACTATCACCCACTCCCACCAAGCCTTCCAATGTTAGACTCAAGGAGAGAGGCCCATTTCCTTGGTTACATTCTGGATTAGGTCCACCGTTTTGGGTCTAGCATGGAAAGGCACCAGCACATACTGACATTGTTTTGCTATGGAACCTTCTTTCCTGATTTACAAAGAATCCATTAATATTTGAGGAGTTGTATAAGGTCAGCAAGCAAAATGATCTGATGGTCAAACCGAGACATAATGAGATCTCCCAGGCCCAGAGGAGAGTGCTAAGTGAATATTACGAATAAGCCAAAGGCCGCCCGGATGGCAAAGTCACTGCAGTCGGAGTCTCCCTGGTTTGCTCAGATTATTTCTGCTTCTCTTGCAATTCCCCTTTCTGTATAAACTTTGTTCCCAGTCAGAATGTAATATAGTTACAATTTAATTTATCTGATATTTATTTATTTTATTGTATGGTTTATTGCTTTTACTCATCCTGATCTCTTTTTAATTTCAGATTTTAATCTGTTTTCAAAACATTTCTCTCCTTTGCTAAAATCTGTAAAAACTCAAGTAAGAGAAAATAGCATATAATATAAGTTAGTTAGTTAAATCAAGTTCTTTTTATGAGCCCATAAAATGGGCTGGTGCCTTCCATGCAGAGCATTTGCAAGGTCCAGAAGCAATAAAAATGAAAATGTAGTGATATTTTGGAATGCGTTATATTTCTGAGACCACCTTGGACCACCCTGACATAAATTAGCTCCTCATAGCCCAGGCCTCACCCGTCTGCTGCTGGCCAGGGTCCTAACAGGCAATTCTCACCTTTGTCTTTAAAGAGAGTGGGCTTCCAAATCCCTACTCCTCACCATCCCCATTACATTTTACATCACTTCCTGGTAACAAACGTACATGGAAAACACACTTTGACATAATTTCACTGAAAATTAGGTGCTAGGGCATGCTTCACAAAAGATATGCAACAAAAAGAAGAAAAGGTTTCGTTCTAAAAGATTGTCATGATATCATAAAAGAGTTTTACTTTAGATCAACTTCTGTGCAATGAATCATCCCAGCACACAAAATACAAACACTGAGTGTTTCTGGCTACCCAGCTGGGCCCACACAACTGACTGACAAACAAGAAAGAGGTATAACCTACTCTTCACCAGGGGAGTCTTGACAATGATTTAGAGGCCAAAATAACTAGGAAGCAAAAAGTCATGTATTTTAGGCTTTGGGATTCACCATGAAAGCTCAAGACATAGCCAATAAAAACAGAATGAAATCTCTGAAGTGATACATGTACCACACAAACTGGTGTGGCTAAGAAATTTTAGATGGTAGAAGTGGTTATTAAAAGCTCTAGAAAATATATACCTCCATCCCTGAGCTGTTTTTTGAGGAACATCTTTCATAGTGTAGCCATGTGGACCATCCACCAGGTAGAAGCACCAGGGAATGTTGGCAATGGTTGTAGAACACCAGACACAGCCTTTAGCTTCACAGACTTCTTGAGAAGTTCCTGGTTGAGGATGGCAATCAACACGTTTCTGAATGGGAATTATCGCTGAGCAAGTAGCTTCTTCTTTGGAGTTATAGAAACAAAACGGAGCAGTGCTGTTCTCAGAAGCATACCAGTGACATCCCTGCTTAACACAGGCCGCTTCACTGGCCCCTGCCTCTGGATGACAGTCGACCCATTGGGAGTCAGGCACTATAGAAAATGAGTCAACCTTCTCAAAACACCAAGGGATGCCTGGGGTTTTCCACACAAACCAGTAACACCCCCTGGCCAGACAATTGGCCTCAGAAGCTCCAGGATCAGGGTGAAAGTCTTTACGGAGTTGTGGGGATAGAGATGCCAAGCATGAACTTGAACAAGCAGGCTGGACCAGAACTGAACCAAGAAGGAAAACAGGGCAAACAAAGTAAATGCAAAAATATCTAGACAACATAATTATCATTAGGATACTTTGGTAGAACTTTTAAAAAAAAGAGTCTCTCAGAGTGCTAAGATTATCAATGGAGTAGTTAGTAGATATTAAACAGTACTATATATTTGTCAGCCTAGGTAAAAGAAAACAAAGCAAAACAACACTTGTCCCTTAAAAATGCAGCACTAACATTCTCCTTTATCATTCCTAATATTCTCAGCCTGTACATTCTTTACCATCTCCAAAATCTTAGCAAATAAACTTCAGAAAAGTCAATAAAATCGCCTTTCCTGTTTGCTATGTTTTCCTTTATTTATAGACTGGATAGTAGTTGTCGGTCCTTGAATTAAATAATAGTGCAGAAGTATTTATATGTGTTTCCTTGAAAGTAACTAGGTGCCGTGTTTGTTACATGCTGTTGAGTCACCTGCAATTCCCGGGAGACCCTATGACAGAGTGATGTTCACCGTGTCCTGTCTGACATAATCCTGCTCAGCTCCAACAGGCTCATCACACCTCTGGCTTCTTTTATGAAGTCAATCCATCTCATATTTGGTCTTCCTCTTTTCCTCCTGCCCTCTATTTTTTCCAACATTATTGCCTTTTCTAAAAATCCCTGCCTTCAAATGATGTGCCTGAAATAAGACAGCTTCAGTTTTGCCATTTTTGCCTCTAATGATATTTCAGGCTTAATTTGCTCTAGGATCCACCTGTTCATCTTTCTTGTGATCCAGGTGTTAGGCAGCAGCTAGGAGTGAGCAGCCAAAAGGGAAATAAAGGCAGAGAAATAAACGCCATTACAATCTAACAAAGAACTTAATACAGGAAGGTAGACACAAAAGAGAGACATGTCTCACCAATTAGCTCAGCAGTCCTGAGCTCAGCTTGGTAAGATTGCCGGGTGCCCCCAGCATATGAGCATTAGGAGGAGGGGTGAGTCGTTGAGACTGTGCTGAGAAAAGGAGCTTCTGTAACAATCTTACTAAGATGGCCAGCTGTCCTGAATGTCACAAGCAGGAATTGTACAGGAAGGAGGGGAGGCCCTAGTCCTTGAGATTCTATGCTGGGAAAGGGAGCCACTGTAACAATCTCACTAAGGCAAAGAGCTTTTACTAACTGAAAAAGAAAGCCTTTTTAGCTGACATTATTCCCAAGGGGGCAGAGGGGGAACCTAAAAGGCAGCTGAAGTATATAACTCCCGAACCCCAGTAGTCAGTATACTTACATTAGCTAAGTACCTACTTGTAGCCTCAGCTTAAGTGTATAAAACAAACTCACTAACTTACTAACAACTTTATTTCCTCTATACATGGGGCATTTAGACTAGTTGGGTGCCTGCTTGCAGCTTTGTGCTCATATTCGCCTCAGCAGAAACAAGTGTTTCATAAATAAACTTGTGTTTATGAAACACATATGTGTTTCATAAATAAACTTACTATCTCATTTCCATTATACATGTTTTCTCTCAACTGAATTATTCTTTTGTGAGTGAGACAAGAACTGAGGTAGAGGAGGGGTCCCCTTGGCTCAGAACTCTCTCTCTCCCAATCCATAAGAGAGGGTATCCACAGAGATCTCCTCCAACACTGTATTTCAAATGAATTGATTTTTTTCCTATCAGATATTAGACCCTCAAAAATGCCACAATACTGGTATATTTTTTCATCCTCTTTCTTTTGTGGCTTGCTATTTATAAAAGTCCTAGGTTTCTATTGCAGATGGTGCTGCTTTTATCACTTTCGGTATTTGTGAGAGTTTTATTGTACTAATATAATAAATATCATGGATTATTCATCTTTTTCTCCATAAGTTAGATGAAATATCTGAACACAGATACAATTCACCTCTTCATTCTGATCTCTTTTATTTTATCACAAATGATTTCTAAACTATATTTTTGCAAGTGAATTCCATGGAACACTTGCCTCAGAATTGCCTCTCAAATTGGTAAGCATGTTGTTTTGGGAACTGAGCACTGTCATCAGGACATGGCTGGTGGGGATACAAGATTGCACAATCACTACTGAAAAGAATTTCACAATATCTAACAAATTACATATGCTTTAACCTTTTGACAAGACATACTATTTTTTTAAATTTATCCCAAAGATATTTAGTAAAATATCATTTATAGTGGCGAATAATATATAAAATGTCCTTCAATAAAGGACTAGTTAAATAAGTTATGGGCAGAGAAGTTACAAAAATAAATAAGGAAATTTCTATATATTATAGAGTTAAATCTCCAGACTATATTAAGTAGAAAAAGAATAAGGTTCAGGACAGTGTTTCTGAATGATGCCTTTTCTCAAAAAATGAGGTGGGAGATATCAGTATATATTTGTATCTCTTTATAATTTCAACTAGAAACAATGGAAGGATAAAAGCAAAACAAAATTAGTTACATATTTGGGAGAAGAAGGAACAAGGAGAAGAAGACAAGGATCACTCTTTAGTTATATCTTGTTATATAGTTTTTCTTTTTGAAGTCCTGTCAATGTTTTAATGGAATTTTCAAAAGAACAAAATTAATTTTAAAAGAAATGTTTTTTAAAATTGCTATAAGTTTAGCACTTACTGAAATAGATGTATCTGCTTATTTTGTCATGTTAGTATCATGTCCACACACACAAAAAGCAAATATTTTTATATCTTTAAAGCTATATATATGTTTATTTATTTAAAGGGCAAACCACAAAGAAATCTTAACATGAATCCCGGGGTCATATTGTTATTGTAAATACTGATATTTTTATTTTGAAACTATTATAAATGAATTGTAGTCTAAAGCAAATACGTAATTATGTTACTGTTTCTAAGAAACAATATTTCAGCATAAGAAAAATGTTAACTATAAAATTTTTAATTTAAAATCTTAATCAGAATTTTATTTGAAATTAGCGTGAAATAATGACTACTCATACTCTTTTACAAACACTCATATTTCCTAGCTCTGTCCACTGAGAAAACTACAAGCAATGGCAACCCATTAACAAGAAGCTCTTCTACCATCAACATTGTGTCTTCTAGCTGCCACTCCTCATTAAAAGGAAAGGACTCATTCTGATACAGGGATGTCCAACTCACTGCCTAACAGCCATGTGTGGCCAAGATGACTATGAATGCAACCCAACACAAAATCATAAATTTACTTAAAACCTTTTTTTTTGCTCATCAGTTTTCATTAGTGTTTGTGTATTTAATGTGTAGTCCAAGACAACTCTTCTTCTTCCAGTGTGGCCCAGAGTCGCCAAAAGGCTGGACACCCCTGACAGAGTAAGGAATGTATAAGAGGAGCCTTATATTCAAGAAATAAAGTATCACACCTTACTGGCACCAACTTGAAGTGATTCTCCAGGGCATTAGATGGAATAAACCAAAAGATAAAGGACACTTCAATGGCTAAACACACAAATAGAGAGTGTGTTTGTGTGTGGTTGCCCAGACAAAAGCTGAATATTGATTACACTGAAAAGTGATAACTTAAGAGAAAGAATCATATATTATCTTGTGTTCCTTATATAAACCTTATTACAAGACTACCAAGTAGTTTATGGTGAAAATTGTTTTTTTTTTTAAATTGAATCCCAGATAGTAAATGTCTTGCCAGTTATAGAATTAGACCTTATTTTGCAACTTCCAGTGAAATAATCCATATAGATAATGATCATCAATGGGTAGTAAAACCATAAAACCGGAGCTGATGGAGACTTTCCAGTGAAGGATCAGGTGCCACCACATCATACACTGGTAAGTCTTGGCATCACTGAAAATGGGAAGACAAGAGATGTCATGTGCCTCCTCATGTGATGCGATAGGAATTTCACAGGATGACTTGTGAAGTATCCCAGGAAAAAATTACTAAATATGGACTCATTCAAGTCTCCAGAAATAATGTCCAGTAATAAGAAGTAAATGGAATAGAATACTGGAAATAGAAGGACTTTAACTGACACCACCAGGAAGAAGTAATCAGCCAAATCCGGAGCGTGGGACTTTATTCAAAATAAATAATAACTTGATTTCCCCAACAAATCAATGGCATGAAAGGAAGGCAATGGTAGAACAGATTGCTGTCTCTTCTTAAGAGACTTAAGAGTCCAAATAACCAAATGTAATGAGATTTATGAACTTGAATGGAAAAGAAAATTATATCTACTTCCACTAATTCTAACTAAAACTTAGCATTTCCTTTACTTATGAAGCAGGCAGCAAACTGCAGCAGCATTCAAAATACACGTCACTTTATCACAAATATGTATTAGACATTTCAGATATTTTTGTAGCACACTATAAATCACATATATATCTGATAATGTTATTTAAATTTACCATAACTTTAAAATTATGGTAGTTTTGAGACAAGATGTTGGTTCTTGTCATTTAATGCTTTAATAAAGAAGCCCATTTATTGGTGTATCACACATTTTAAAAAATATTTTTATAAGAGTTTTTCAATGGAAGGGAGCTGGGGAGGGCTGGGGCGGAGGGACAGGATGGGAGTAGAAAACAGAAGACTGTATAAGAACAACAATTAAAATAAAATTTAATTTAAAAAAAGAGTTTTTCAATATAATTAGTTTCAGCTATGTAATACTAATGTATTACTAAAATAAATTAGTAATCCTATGTATTTTATTTTATCCTATGTATTTTTAAAACTTTTCTAAGAAGGGATTGTTATACTTCACCAGGCTGCCCACAGGCACATGCATACTCATACACAAATGCTCAGAACCCCTCTAAAACTATGGGTACCCGCCTACCGCCAGGAGTCACATATGCCCAGGAGTATGTAAAGTGCAATGAGATGACTACTTCAATTGGTCCTTACAATTTTCCACAAAACCAAATGCCAATTCTAACAAATAGAAAACTCATTATCTCACTTTTCTTTTTCAAAATTCAAGCCAAGCAAATAACATCATGAAATAAACAACTTCACACATAGTATCTAAGAATTATCCTAGCTTATCCTTAAAGTGTATCAGAGTACTCTGTACTCAAATTATTGTGCATCTGAGCTCCCCATTCTCTGTCCATCTGAGCTCCCCATTCAAATTCTCCTGCTTGTCACTGAAGGACTCCTCACTGTGACACTGTCCTTTCCAAGTTCTCTTATCTTATTCTGAGTCAATTTAGGGATTTGCTGATAGGGTCAATCATGCCTCTGATACCTTAGGAGCTCTATAACTTTAGATAAGCCACATATTTAGAATAGCAGTAACAAAGATTTCATTCCATCATACTTAAAATAGCAATGATGAAGCTTAGCTCATAAGTTCTCAGCTAACTGCCTATTTCTTAGATCAGTAAGTTAATGTAGAATATATAGAATATGTAATATGTAGATATCATGGTTAAGGGCTTGGACTGACCCTGGAGCTACATGATCCTTGCTCAAATCTCTGTTCTAACACTTACAAGCTATGTCCTGGGACAAAGTGCTTTACTTTGCTCTGCAGAACATGAATAGAACTGGCACCTGCCTCATGGAATTTTGAGAAATTAAATCAGTTAATACATCTAAAGACTTTTCGTCAGCAGCTGGCATATCCCTTTTGGTATGTTAGTTGTTGTTTTACACATATAGTGCTTAGCACATGGCATATGTTAAAATACTTAATTGTTGTTATTAATAAATAGAAAACCCTTAAATTCCTTTCTGGAAATCCATCAAGGATAAGAGATATTAAATATGAAAAATTAGATAGGTTGACTTACCATGTTTTTTTGTATAAGTTTTTATTTAAAATTTGTTGAAAGAAAAACTACCAAAAGGTAAGTTCCTTACCATCCAGAATCATGGAACAAAAACGGAGAAGTCCTTTGGCCTCCATGGTCCCAGAAAGTGACACTTGTTCATGGCATGTAATGTATTTGTACAAGACAGTCTGAATAAATTGTTTGGCCTTGACTTTTTCTACAGAGCAGTGAGGCCAAGAATAACTCCTTGAAAGTCTTCCCATAAGATCACCGGAGGCCGGCGATCCATGAACTGGAAAGACGTGAGGCTAGCACGCAGGTGGCCTGCAGTTTTATCCAGCTCTCTGTTGGCTGTGGTAATGGGCCTCTATGAGTTGAGTTTTCTTCATCCATAAAATGCATATAATACCTGCCCTGCCTGTTTCATGGGACTGTAATGAAGAACGTAGTTAGAATATTACTGTAAAATGGCAAACTTCAGTGAAAAGTCAGCTTCTCATCTGACATGACTTAGGTCCCTTGACCTATTGAAGGAACGAAGAACTAGTGAAGAGAAGTTGCAAATGAATTATAATTTTTCTTTCTAAACTTTGAAATTCCCGGTTCTGTGGGTATTTCAGCCATTTGTAGTTGAGCAAAAATTTCAATCACTGTACATTGAGGGTGATTGATAAAAGTGTTGGGGGAGAAAGAGTTTAGGGAGAAGACAACTCAGGTTAACCAAAGTTGCAAGATTTTATAACCCATCAATATTCAACGATGCCTAGTCATCCTTTTACACACAAGTAAATGGGCAACTCCTTATGTGGTAAAACTTAGGAAGGTATCTTCTAGTGTTCTTTCTCCTCACCAACAAACCACAGCATGAAACATTCTCTCCCAACCAGAAAGTCTCATCTTCAGAATTATCAAGGCTAAGACTTGCATTTCTACTTGAAGTAATTTTAACCTAATAGAGTGGAAAGAAACAGTTCAACTTTTTGTCTAACTGGAAAGAATGGATCCTGGGAGAAGAAAGCAAAGGACATTCCACCAGTCCAATGACAATAATTGACTGGATTAATTAATTATCAGAAGGGGAAGCCTGGGGTCTAGAAATGAGGGCAGGAAAAAGGGGGCAGTTGATATCAAACAGTGGAAAGCAGAGGAGAAAGGCAAAGACAAACTTGTGTCTCACATTTTTCCAAAAGAATCTCTTAACCACCTTGACTGGGAAACTTAATCAGTTGGCAAATATTGTGATACTTCCATTGGTAGCTGCCCAAGAACTCAGTTCCTTATAATAAATTCTGCCTGGACACAGCATTATTCAGAATGGAATAGAGGAGTTCCAGCATCTATTCCATTGGAATAGAATACCAGCATCAAACAGCAGGGCCCAGCCCTGACTGGTGTGGCTCAGTTGGTTGGACATTGTCCGCAAAGCAAAGGGCTGCTGGTTTGATTCCCAGCCACGGCACATGCCTGGGCTACGGGTTTGGTCCCCAGTTGGGGTGCATGTGAGAGACAACCAATCAATGTTTCTCTCCCTTTCTTTCTCCCTCCCTTACTTTCTCTCTAAAAATAAACAAATATTAAAAAAAAAGAAACAAACAGCAGAGCCCAGATCCAGATCTGAACCAAAGCCCAACAATACCTCCTCCCTGGTTTAAACAAGGTTGCTGAAGCGTGCATAGAAGAAATCTGCACTACATCGTTGTACCATCTTTTCTAAGTCCAGCTGGCAAGAAAAAGCCTTAGAACGCCAAATCCTCGCTTACAAGGATAGGCATGTATAGCCTACGTCCCTCTGCATCACAAGAACACACAAGAGAACTTTTCTAAAGGAATTATGAGCCCCACAGTGTACAGACATTTAAAAATTCGGTAAGTATAGCATTCACATTTATCATCCAGTTGGCGATTTTTGTTGGCAAACTAATTGTATTTATTTTTTCAGCTGATATAGACCCAACCAGGACCCTTGAGAACAGTGGCCCACATCTTTTTCATGAACTTTCAACTTGGAGGCAGGAAATGGTCAGTGCCATTTACCACACATTTATTCACAGCACACATTTTACTAAAATTTTACATCTGTTCTTGGGTCAAATTCAGTATGTTTTCAAAAGGAATTTTTGAAATCTGGATTATTGCTTGAAATTCAGATATATGCCTAGAAATACTCTCTGTATATGTGGTATTTATTACATATGTATAAATTTAACTTTTTAAAACAAAACAAAATAAAATAATAGGTGACTTGTAATGAGACCATTTATTCCAATTTCCTGTCATAAACTTAAAATTCCTATAACTCTTTAGCTCATATTGTATTTTCTGTTAGATAGCAAAATTGTATGCACACATATATTAATTTATCTTTACCCTATAGTTATACTTAAAAATTCCAACTGCATTTACATATTTTAATAATTATCTTCCTTTGTTTAATATATCAAAAGGAACAGATGTGTAAAAATAAATCTATGTATAATCATCTTTAATTAGTTGCAGTAACCTCCCAATTCCTTAGGATAAAGAATTGCATAATTTTGCCAGGTTTGTATATGGTCGTAATCACTGTTTATAATATGAAAGCCTAAGGACAAATCAGATCCTTCCTCAAAAGTTTATTAAAATAATTCATCTTAAAATTCCAATTAAAATAAAAATTTGATATCTTAAATATTTGCCATGGTACATATTTACTCACTTAATTATAATCACCCCTTTCTGACAATCTCATTAACAGATTCTGCTGATTATGTGAAGCACCATATTTTTTATACAAGTTAACAGTGAATTGCTATTTTAAGCATATGTAACCAGAAATCCCAATATGCTGCATCTCTCATTTTTCACATTGACATATAGATCAAAAACATTTATCAATATCTAGGGCTCAGCATATTTAAGTAGGAAAACCTGCTTGTGAGAGCATTTTGGATATTAAATCTAAATAAGAAAGATATTGAAGTGAAATATTAAGGAGATAGTCTAATAAGGAAAATAGCTGGATCTCATAACGCAACAGATATGGGGAAAGAAGGTCAGGGCTGCTGAATCAGTAACTGCTTCAAACTGTTCTCTTAATATGCCAGTGATTTGGTGATGGAGGAATGAGAAGGCAGACAGGTGACAGCATTTTATTTATCATGTTCATGTAGGTAATATAATCAATCTGGGACAGCATGCACACACATACACATTTATCTTTTCCAGTCCCTTATGCAACTCAAAGAGCCTCTCCATACCGTTCGTTTACATATAGCTTTCATTATGATGTTCCCTAAGGGTGTGGTTTCTGCTCAGAAAACAAATTTCTGAAATGTACATTTATTCACTGGATAAGTATTTACTAAGCACCCACTATGGGCCAAATTCTGCCTAGATACTGGGGACACAACACAAATCCTGCTCTTAGAGACCAAGGAGGGTTATAAGTGCCATGAATGGGGACTTCCCGGGAGCAGTGGATGTCCCTTCCACAAGGGACAGCTCTTTCCAGTAACATTCAGGGGGTTAATTAAGTTATAGTAAGAGGACATCAATGCATTTCTAGACAGACTCAAACTTACATTTGATACTTGTTGTCCTATTATCTTTCTAAGTTTTAATAGTAGGCTAAAGTTATTGCTACTATTCTTTGAAAGTTGGTTGCATTTTCTTCAAACACACCAATTATTTTAGCCAAAAATGGGAAATGACATTGACTGAAAGTTAACTGTCCTTTTTTTGTCAATTCCTAGCTGAAAAAGACACTATCTCACCAACATGGATTACAAATTTCATTCCAAATTCCCAATGCAGGAAAAAAAGATAAAAGGAGAGAGATAATGGAATATGCTTCTAAGAAGGCTCAAATGCATAGCCTAATGCAGCTCACGTTCATCTTATACTGACCTGGTAAGGAGGTACTGTCGAGCAGAAGACACAAACCACACATCTAACTTTTAGGGGGGGAAATTTGCGGCAATGTTTGTTCTGTTCTTTTATTCTTTTAATGCTTTTTCTAAATATCCTGCCAGTCACTCTCATATTCTCCAAGGAAAGAACATAACCCAAAGGAAAGCTGAACCTCTGTAAACCACCAGGTCTTAAGAGTCCCTAGCAGAATTGTCCTGCAAGGTCTTGTCTAGCACGTTCTACTTCACATTTCCAAACTTCGCAATGTCCTTTCCTGCCTTGCAAGATCCTGTCATTCCTCCTCAAGTCAGTAATAACTCTTTCATTCTACTCCCTGGGCTCAGATAAATAATAAACTTTACTGAGCTTTGGTCAAACTTTAACCAACAATACTGGTAGTCCCCTTTTCTTAGCCAAATTATTCACATAACTCATTTGAGATCATTCTTTAAAAAAATTGTGTAACAGGGAGTCATGTTTTTTTAAGTCAAGATATATTTGGTGTATTTGGATACAACTGGAACAAGTAGCTAGGAAAAAAAGTGTATCCATTTGGCAGTACTTCTCCCACCGAAGGCACCCTACAGTTTACCCATCTTATCATCTAAATATTTACAAACTGATCGAGTGTATTTATTATTATTCATTTGAGTGGCAAGGTAACACCTGACAAACCAAACAAATATTTACTTTAACCTGGGGGATAACTAATCCTAAAAATCAACCAGGGCCATGAATACTGCCAACTTACAATATTGAGAGGTAATAACGTTCAAGTTAAAAGTCAACTTGACTTTCCAATCATTCACATCCTAGTTGTTATAGTTTATCATTAAAGATTTAACATTTTCAACAGTGTCCCTCAAACCTCATTCCAGTCACTACTCCTCCTGTGTCTACCAAAAGCCCCATCTTGGGGACTTAATTGCTTCATCTTCCTTGGGTCAACTGATATTTCAGAATTTTTCTCCAACTGTAACTACCAGTTCCATGTCCTGCTGCCTCATTCTTGGTAGGTAATAGTAAGAGACATAGGGAGTGAATTCTGCCAAAGTACATGAGTCTGAATGAGTGTGCATGCTATGCCTCTGAGCCATGTTTTACCTTAAAGTAAAAAAGTACTGACCCCAAAGTATAACTACAATGATAGTCCAAGACACCTCCTCTCATTTCTACCATTACTGTACATTGTAAGTAGCTCATCTGTCCACTTCACTAAAGGAATGGTTTCATTTTTTATACAAAATTATGAGAGCAAAAATTGACAGTACCAAGTATCGTTTGCGGGAGGATGCTGACCCAGCTGAGCCAGGCCAGCCAGGGCGCTCGGAACATTTTTCAAAAATATAGATGTATTGGGTTGTCCAAAAAGTTTGTTTAGTTTTTTCCGTAAGATGGCCCTAGCAGCGCTTAGTTGGCTTTAACTTCATTTGACACAATTTTGATAGATTGTATATGACAGCTGCCATATCAGTGTGCCTTTAAAAAATTATCAATATCAGTGAATTTTTGTGTAGCCATTTTAATATTGAAGAAATAAGCAACATTTTCAGCATACTATGCTTTATTATTTCAAGAAAGGTAAAAACACACAAAAAAAGATTTGTACAGTGTATGGAGAAGGTGCTGTGACTGATTGAGCGTGTCAAAAGTGTTTTGCAGCCCCTGCTGGTGTGGCTCAGTGGATTGAGTGCTGGTCTGTGAACTGAGGGGGGAGGGGAGCAGGGGTTGCTGGTTTGGTTCCCAGTCAAGGCACGTGCCTGCGTGGTGGGCCAGGTCCCCAGCTGGGGGTGTACACGGGACAACTGATTTATGTATCTTTTACACATCAGTGTTTTTCTTGCTCTCTTTCCCCTTCCCTTCCCACCTCTCTAAAAATGAATAAATAAAATATTTTTAAAAAATTTTTAAAAAGCTCTTTACAAACTTTTATGCTGGAGATTTCTTGCTAGACAATGCTCCATAGTTGCGTAGACCAGCTGAAGGAGAAAGCAATCAAACTGAGACATTAATTGAGAACAATCAATGTTATACCACATGGGAGAGAGCCAACATCCTCAAAATATCCAAATCAATAAAAGTTATTAGTGAAAATGAAAAAGGTGCCTTTTACTTTATGGAAAACACCATATAGGCTTTTTGGCCAACCCAATATTTCTAATTTCTAACCATAGAAATGGAAAAGAAGTCTTTAAAAAATAAATAAATAAAACAAAGTTACTTGTTCTAGTATTTCTTTTACATTCTTTAGTTAGAAACCCTAGAACAGTAGAACTGTCAGTATACATGAAGTACCCTTGTAATAAATAAAAAATAAATCCTTAAAAAAGGAGGACCCAACAAAGGCTTTTATGTCAATGACCTTTGGTCAGAAACTATGAAGGCAAGGGTTTTTAAAAGGAGGACTTATTAGGTAAGAAGAAGGAGTTGCAATGGAAAAAAGTAAGGTTCTTTTCTAGCCTGGTGAAAGGTCTAACAGTACTCAGAGTTTCACAGAACGAAATTGCCATCGGCAGCTTCATTAATTAAGCACTTTATTAGTTGAAGTGAGAAAGTGATACTTCCAGGTACATCATTCAGTGAAATTTCTCACTAGGGCAGGCAGGCCCTTGTTAGCAAATCAAAGTTGTGGCAGTTTGCACATATGTGTGAAAATCAAGCTTGTCACTGTTTAATGAGGTGAAAGTAGAACTACAATAAACTGAGGAGACCTCGATTCAAACAAAGGATGCTAGTTTAGCTAAGCAAACATAGATACCACACAAGCTGACTCTAGTGGCCCAAATAATATTTGCTTCACTGGGAAAGCTGAAATTTCTTCATAATGCCTGTGATAACTGTAGGTTATGGCACCTGTGGAGATACATATTTTCCACAATGTTTAATTTGTCATATCTTCTAGTAAACTGGTTTTCCTAAAACACTAATGAAAGTTTCTAGTAAACTGGTTTTCTTAAAATACTCTTAGAATTTTAGATGTTATTTTTTTCAAACAAAAGTGTATTATTAAATTTTATTACTTATACGTGTATGTGGATATATCCATTGCCAAAAAAAATCATTATAAAAAAGAGGGCCATTTCAGAAGGCAAGTTTCCACAGTCTTTGCAAAGGTTGATTCAATTATTCATGAATCTTTTTACTTTCAAATAAACGTTACAATGTGTTTACTAAATTCATTTAAAAAATCCAACTGATAATTTTTTAGGGATTGCCTTAATTTGCAGATTCATGTAGGGAGAAGTGACACTTCTAAAATACTAATTTGTCCCATTCAAGTGCATGGAATGTCAGATATTTATTCAGATCATCTTTTATTCCTTCATTAGAGTTTCAAATTTTTCTTCCTAAAAGATTCAGGTGATTTTTAGTTAAGTTGTGTCAGTATATGTAATAGGCTTATTGCTATCATACTTAAAATTATATTTTATGAATTGCTTTTTAAAGTATTTTAAAAGGGAAGATTACAGGCTTTGTAAAAATAACATTTATCTTCAAATAATGTGTCATTGTTACAAAATATTTATTTTAAAATAACAAAAAAACAAATTATCTATAAACATACTTTTGCCATTTAACATTGGTTTTTGAAGGGCAAGAATATTTCTAAAGTTTGAATAAGAATATTTGAAAAGTTTGAATAAAATTTGATGGATGCAAGGCACAGATCTGGGAAATATTGTTAGGTAAATTTGAAGTATTTTTCACTCTTCATTTTTTATTTTTAACCATTTTAACATCACATCTTTTTTTTCTGAAGAGTTAATAATCATTCCTGGGTATAAATAGAACAATATATGAGGTCTGTCTGGAAAAAGTCCAGCATTGTTATGCAACAAGAACAGTTTGCACAACATCAACATAACCTGGCAGCCAAGGACAGGGGACTGAAATGCACATGTGTGAACAATCATAACTTCACATTCCTAGTCAGTGGGGCCAATATACACTGCTGAGTGAGCACATGTACTGCATGCCTGTTGTATTCAAAATGACTGAGTGAGTAGAGCAATGAATCTGCATCAAATTTTGCATTAAGCTTGAGCATTTCTCCATGGAAACTGTTCAGATGATTCAGAAGGCTGCAGCTATGGACAACTGGTGATTGGCAGCTTCGTCATCGCCATGCACCCACTCATGCACCACATCTCATGCAGAGGTTTTTGAGTAAAACATCAAATCACTCAGGTGACTCAGTCCCCCTACAGCCCAGCTTTGGTGCCCTATGACTTCTGGCTTTTCCCCAAACCAAAATTACCTCTGAAAGGGAAGGGATTTCAGACCATCGATGAGATTCAGGAAAACAGGACAGGGCAGCTGATGGCAATGGGAAGAACTGTGTGAGGTCCAAAGGTGCCTACTTTGAAAGGGACTGAGGTATCATTGTCCTATGCACAATGTTTCTTGTATCTTGTATCTTCTTCAATAAATGTCTCTGTTTTTCATAGCACATGGCTGGATACTTTCTGGACAGACCTAGTATGAGAATAAAAACAATTAAAAACATTATAATACTCAAAACCACGGTTTAGCTGAGTGCTACCTTAATGCTACATTGAAGCCTGAGTGTGTTCCTCTCATCTCCTCTGAGACAGACTTGCACCTCATCATGACGTGCACTCAAGACAGAGGCTTTCACACTGTTCCAACTTAAAAGTACAAAATGACTAGTAACCTCATTGGTTAGCTTTTAATAGTGGAAATTAAAAAGGTGCTATAGACTGTGGGGTACTGCTTTGAATGGCGTGGATTTGTAGCTTAGCCTCCACATGGAAAACCAGTGGGGAGTAAGTGGCACTCAGGACCATGCCCATGGAGAGGTTTTCTCGTGGGGAATCAGGCCTCCATTGTACCCAGAGACTTGCTTTTGCTAAAACTCCCTCACCCTGAATTGAGGCAGCAAGTGCTTACTGTAATTTCCTAAAGTTTGTGCTAAACCTCCAAGTATGGAGTGTGCCCGGTTCAACCACTTCCCCCCTTGGTCTACAACATCCTTCTCTTTGAAGTAATTAGCAGCATCCTTTCCTTTGTTATCTGTAAAAGGCAGTCCCCTGCAGTGAACCTGTGCAGAGTAAATGAGGACGACCCTCCATGTAATACACCCAGAGAAGCAATAAAAGCCTGGCCAGGCAGGGACTGAGCTTTCTGGCCCTCTCACCCGCTCTCTCAGAGAGTGGTCATGCTGTCCCTTTTTCTCCACAGGACTTCTGTTGTCCGTGTGTATTTGTTCTGGAGCAGCCACAACATACACAGATCCCGCCGGCCAGGATCTGCCACAATAGACACCTTTAATTCATGACCCATGGAAACTCCTTTTTACACACCTGTGGATTGAAAAATCACCAAGTGAAAACTCCAGGCTTCCTGAAGCCCAGAAAACATCACCAGCCTCTAAGGCCCAGGAAGCTACCAAATGCGGCGCCTTGGCTGGCTTTCATTTCCCCTCCCTCCTTCCCTCCCTCCCTCCCTCCTTTCTTCCTCTT